>JAJPUD010018589.1:17410-28405 GCA_023553655.1 Myrmecobius fasciatus | reverse complement strand
TGGACATGGTTCTCTTCAACAATGATGTGATTCAAACCAGTTCCTATAGTTCAGCGATGAAGATAGTCATATACATCCAGAGAGAGGCCTGTGGGAACTGAGAGTGAACCACCACACAGCATTTTAACGCTTTCTGTGAATATTTCCATGCATTTTGTTTTCCTTCTTAGGTTGTTTTTTTTCTTCTTCTCTTTCTAGATCTGATGTTTCTTGTGCAGTAAGATAACTGTATAGATATGTATATATGTATTGTATTTGTCATATAATTTATCCTATCTAGCATGTATTAGATTACCTGTCATCTAGGGGTGGGGGTAGGGGGAAGGAAAGGAAAAGCTTGGGAAAAAAAAAGTTTTTTTGCAAAGGTCAATGTTGAAAGGTCACTCATATGTTTTGTAAATAAAAAGCTTTATAAAAAAAAAGATAGTTCACAATTAAATGTCCTATTTTTAATGAGAAGTATAGTTAATTTTGTTATAAAGTCAAGCCTCATTGTCACTTGATTCAGTATACCCTGAATGTGATTATTCTCTGGGTTATATTATAGTCCTCATATAGCACATCTATCTCTTACTAGCATGAAATATCTAGAATACAATGGTTTTCTTTTTGTCCTGATACCTATATTTTTAAGTCTAGAAGTAGGCATTTGTGAAGGGAATAATTGAAACTGACTTTCTTAACCATTGCTACAAATAGACTTATCATTTCTCATGTCCTCTCATCATCATTTTTGCAAAGGTGGTGCTCATGGTAAGCTTTTTAGTTCTTTAAAAACCAAGATAATATTGTGGCTACTTTAGTTAAAAACATTCAGAAGATGTTAACTTCAAAATGTAAACTTCTTTGTCTAAATATTAATCTTCTTGGTAATATGATTGAATTCTACTAGAGAGACTAGAGAGACTAAGTATTTTGAATCAGATCCATTATTGAAGGAGAACACATCAGTTGAGAACGAGTCACATAGCCAAAATAATAAATACATAAATAACACACAAAAAAAACAAACAAACAAAAAATTGAGTCCATGCTTGCTTTTCTTCATTGTCCAAATAATCTGTTGTCCATGCAAACTTAATATTTCTAGCCATTGTAACCTTAGATAGACAAAAGACTGACATTTTCCACATTTTTTTATACAAGAATGCTGTATGTACTATTATGACATTAACTTTTGATCCCAAGGATGTTGGGACTTATCAAAAACATATAGACATGTTTAATACATGTAGGCATTTTTCAAGGAAAATTATGTCTTTACAAAACCTAAATCTAAGTGATTAGCGGGTACCACTTTCCAAATTCAGTTTATATGTCCTGCTTTCTTTCTTGTCTTCTGTTATTATATTCCAGTACTATCCCTTATTATCTTCTGCTGACAACTTCTATCAGTTTCTGTACACATTATTTTGTTATTCTTCTTACTAAGAATATGAATACTTTCTTCTTTATCTTTTTTGAACCCATATTATAAATCATAAGTCAAGATCTACTTCTTCTGAGATATCTTCTTTAAATTTTCAACTAGTTCCTTCAATCATCACCTCCTACTAGAAAATTCTGTGGGGATAGAATTTAAATCACTAGGGAAAACACATAAACATGAACACATATAAACACACATACTTGAGTTCTGGTCTCAGCTTAGAAATTCCCTAGTTGCATTGCATTGGGTAAATCATTAACTTTTCTGAATCGTAGTGAATGTATCTGTAAAATGGTAAAGTGATACCTGTACAACTCACTTCACAAATTATATAAATAAATGAGATAAAAGTCATGTTATATGCATATATGAATGTATAGTTTTAGGGAGAAATAGATAGAAACAGATAAGTAGACAGACATAGGTGTGGCAAGTGGAGCTTAAAGGATATGTGTGTATGTATTTGTATATACACATTTATGTATGCATAGTACATAAATGCATGTATGTATGTACATGTAGAGAGGGAGCTTGTCTGCATCATAGAATTTAATACTTCAATATATGTTCTCTTTCTATTATACTTTAATTATTTTATAAATGTTAGTCCCTAATAATAATAACTAACATTTATTCAGTGTCTATTATGTTTTATTCTTTATGCTAAATGCTTTACAATTATGTAATTTGATCTCATACCAACTTTGAGACATAGATGCAATTTTCCAAAGGAAGAAGTTGTTTCATAGAGAGACTAAGGATTTGCCCAGAGTCCCATAGCTAGTAAGTATATAAGGCCGGTTTTGAATTCAGATACTTCTGACACCAGGCCCAGCACTTTATTCTCTGTATCATTTAAGCACCCAGACTATAAATTACAAGACTAGATATTATGATCATATTTTCTACTTTTATACCTTCATATTACCTAAAAAAAGCAGTGATCACATAAAAATATAAAAGGTACTTATTAAATCCTTGAAATCATGGCTTAGAACCATACACACACACACATATACAAATTATTAAGTGCTGCCTCAGGTTCAAGGTACCTTGTGATTGTGCCTTTTGAATTATTATGCCTAGCTCATGAGGTTCTCAAATGTGTATTTTTATCAATAAACCAAAAGAAACATCAATTCAGTGATGCTTTACTGGGACAAGAGAATACTCAGGGGGGCATGGAAACTATCCTTATATATTTTAAGTACTATAGAATGGAGAAAAGTTTAGACTTTTCTGTTTGACTCTAGATAACTAGAGCAGTAAGTGGAAGTTGCTAAGAATCAATTTTAATTTGGATATAAGGAAAAACTTGCTAATATTTCTAAGCTCTGCCTAAGTGAAGCATGAACTATTGTTCCGTGCAACTATATCTTGATCTTCTACTGCTATGTAACCTCAGGAACAATGCGTGTTTCCAATGATTTAGCTCAGGAACTCTTAACTTTATGTCTATCAACTTAAGGGAACAAAAAAGTTGGTTTCCATTTCTACTTTATTTTATGTATTTAAAACATTCTAGAAAGGGAATTCAAAAGCTTTACCATACAGCTAAAGGGGACCATGACATAACAAAAGTTAAGAAGCTTTGTTTTAGTTAAATGACTCTACAAGTTATTCTTAAGTGTTATGAGTAAATACAATGAGCCAAATATACTTAGCCAGCCAGGCAGAAATTTTCTTAGGCATATTTAGGAAAGTCATATATTTTCTTTCCCCCTTCTACTAAAAATGCCTTGCCCTAAATTGTTATCTGAACAATAGTCTGAATTTCCTTTTTTGGATCCTTGATTGCTAGTTTTAGCATTATTTAAATCATCCCAGAGACATCACTTTGGAACACTGCAAAAGTGCTGACTAGAACTATGGTAAAAGGATTTTTTTAAACTCTTTTCCTTCTTTGGTAGTTCTGAAAGTTAATTTGGAAATAAGAACCAGGGAAGACCAAGGAAATTTGTTTTAAAAAGTAGTTTGTGTAATAAATTTCTGCTAGCAAGAAAATTATTTGTCTCCATATTTAGATGATGTTCACCTAAAACATCTAAGGGGAAGGAACAATGATAGGCTAAATTTCTTGTATAAACTAGCAATACAACCTATAGTTTGCTTTATGACTTTCAAATCTCTGCAGTGCTTGGGCCAGCCCTTAGATAACCTTTAAGTAGGTCATTTTTAGAATATGCAGCTATTTAATGAAGCAAGTTATAATTAAATCATTCTAAGTAAGACTTAGTAAATAATTATTTGCTTTACTGACATTCATTGAAAGATTGTTTAGGAGTGGATTATTACAACATCCAAACATGTACAAATCACTAAAAGGAAGTTTCACACTCTAAGTAGTGAAAGAAGATATATTTCAGGGATTGTATGGATCCCTGATAGAGAAATTCCATTAAAAAAAAAAAAACAAACATTATAAAAGACTTGTAAATCTACCAGCTAAGAGAAATACAGTCGCTATATGGACACAATTATAAAACACTTTTCACACAGTTAAAATCAGATATAACCAATTTGGAAAAAAATATCAATTGCTCACAGTTAGGGCAAGCCAATATAATAAAAATGACAATTCTGCTGAAACTAATTTACTTATTCATTGCTGTAATAATCAAACTACCAAAAAATTAGAAACAATATTAACAGCAAGTGTTCTTGTTAAAGGCCTTATTTCTGAAATATAGAGAGAACTGAATCAAATTAATAATTCCCAGTTTTCTGCTTTTCTTCTAATCTTGGTTGCATTTCTTTTCTTTGTACCAAAGTGTTTAATTTTAATTAAAATTTAATATAATCAAAATTATCTGTTTTACATTTTATATTGTTTTCTCTCTTTGGTAATGAATTCTTATGATACGATAAGCAAACTATTCCTTGCTCTTCTAATTTGCTTTATGGTATGATCCTTTATGTCTCAATTATGTAGCCTATTTTAATCTTATTTTAATATATATAGTGTGAGATACTTGCCTATACTTATGTTTTTTTCTAGTTTTCCAGACTGTTTTGTTTGTGTGTGTGAAATAGTAATTTTTTATCCCAAAGCCTGGGATCTCTAGGTTTACAAAACACTAGTTTACTATGTTCACTGATTGCTGTATCTTAAATACACAATCTATTTGGGCTTTGCTCTTAGGGGTTTTGACACTGTTGTCCTCTTCTAAGTTTGTGTCTTGATTTTCCCTATCACCATAATGATTTTCTATGATCTAATTCTTTTTGGTTATTTTTTTGCTTATCTTTTTTGGCCTTTTTCCTTTCTTTTCAATTTGACCTAGGGTGGGAGGGGCATTGTCTCAGGTTTCTTACCAGGAACTACAGACCTAGGCTATTTACCTGATGCTACACTTATGTTTCCCTGAGGCTTATTGGGCACCCTCATGCCTGGTGCTATACTAACAGGATGGGGTAGGGTGCTATTCCTCCTGTTGGAGGGCTAGCAGCTTACCTATTGCTGAGCCACAGTTCTTGCACTGGTATTTGATTTGTGCTGAGGCTGGTGAAGGGCTTTTGCTTTCTCTAGGGACTTTGCTGAGTCACTTGGTGGGTCTGCCTGCTGCCTGCTGCCCATTGCTGCTGAAGCATGTGACAAGGGCCTTGTGCTACTGGCTGTCTGCTTACTTTTACATCTGTAGGGTTGGCATTTACGTGATTGTCAAGGATTTTATTGTAGCATATGGAGGCCTCACCACTAGAGATTGCTGCTTCTATCAGGAATTCAGGAAGTTCTAAACTGATAGAAACACTTGAGGTTACCTCTTTGCCTGAAGTTATGCTGAAGTTAGTGGTGGTTCTCAGAACTGGAATTTGCCTGTTCCTCTGGTGATATTGAGGCATATAAGTGTATAGTAGGGCTTTGGGTAGGGGGAAGTGGAGAAAGAAGGGGAAAAGGCATGTTGGCATTTGTCTGCTCCATCACACTGGGGCTCACAATCTATTACTGATGTGCTAACATTTGCTTCTGGCTTGCCAGGATATTTCCTGTCTTGAGCGGCACTCCCCTTTTACCAAAGCGAGAAAGAACTTTATTTAGTGATTTTCCAAGTTTCTTAGGTTAAAAGATTGTTTCCCTTTTCTTTTTGCTGGTTCTGTTCTTTCAGGATTTGTTTTAGGGCACTATTCTATTTTTACTTAGTTGTGAATATGGAAGAGTGGTGACAATCCACTGATTACTATCTTGGCTCCCCCCAAACTCTCTGATTTTATCTATTTCTTCTCATCTTGGTTCTAATACCTCAGTCCTGGTTCCTTGTTTTTGGTCATGTCAGCTTTCACTCAGGGACTAGAAAGAAGCTCTGGTATCCTGAATCTTTCTGCTTTGTAAAGGCATCAAAAATATTCTGTCTAATTTTTATTCATTTTTCAATTTTTTTCTTGACTTTTGATGCATTTTCTCCATTCTTTAACTTTTAATTTTTTCTTAGGGAAACATTTATTTAAGTAACTAGAATATGTCTCTTCAAAGATATACATGGTAAAATTTATTTCTAACTACTCCATATGATTTATTATTCTGAGTCACCCCTGAAGCAAATGCATTATTAAGTAGTTTAAAAATTCATGCTATGTTCTTAACACAGTGGAAGTGCCTCAGAGGAGCTTATCCATCTGACAAATATATATTTAACAAAATTACTTCAAATGACTCCTTTTATTCATTGTAATTATTGTTCTTATATATGCATATATTTAGCATGAATAACAGATTCATTTATACAAGATTGCATTTTTTTTTCCTTAGAGGCATATGTAGTCGCCCTCTTTCCTTTTAAAAACCTTGTTTAAGTTGTGAAATGCCTTTTATTACTATGCAGTTTTGCATGCGATCATTGAAGCTTCTTCTAAAATTCAGAATCAATAAATTTCTGGCAAAAAATTAGGCTTTTTAGTGTAAGGTTGTCAGATAAATAGACATTAACAGAGATTATAACAGAAAACTAATAGGCTACACCAGTAAAAGAGTTTATTGCATGCATCCTCACTGGCAGGAATTATCCTTTGTAGTTACAGAAAAGACCAGTTAGGGCTCCAGCTTAGACGTGAACAACTGAAAACAAAGATGTCAATGCCTTATCAAACTGAAAATAAATCCTGAATTTGAAGTCAAAATGGTAAATGTAAACCCTCATAGTTTAGCATTTGTAGTGTACTGAGGCAATTTAAAATGTTCACTTTGCTTTTCACATTAAACTATAGCCTCCTTGATGGAAAATTCCTTTTGTCTTCCTTTTCTCCAGCAAATAGCTTAGCACATATTTAATGTTTGATAAATGCATGTTGACTTAATTTGACTTGACTTGAGATCATCATGTTCCACAAATCAAAGTGCTCACTTGAAGAAGACAAAATGTATGTGTTACAAAAATTCACTTGGAATTATCTAGATTAAAACCATTAGTTTTTTTAATTAAATTAAATTAATTAAATTTCAAAAACCTTTAATTTAAACCAACAAGAATTCGTTTTAGATGTCATTTACTCCACACTGATCATTTTCTTTTCTTTTTTCAAAAGAACAATATGAGAATATTGAATTCTATGGAAGTGCCTTTCTGAGTTTATAATGGATAATGGTTGGACTGAAATTAAACTCAGGTCTCTTGACTTCAAAACTCCAAATGCAGGATTATTTTTAGCTCATTAAGGTGATAAAAGGAAAAAAAAATAGTTGTTGAAATAGGCAGTAAACTATAAAGATCATTTGAATGGGTTGAGAAGAGTAAGGAGATAATGTTCAACTAGATCTTCAAAGTGGAATTTTTCTGGAGATTATTCACAGATAACACAAATTTATTTAGATTAATAATAATCTGAACTTGCCATTCTGCTAGACAAACCATATTATATATGTTGCAACTGCATTTTAAAAAATGGATGTTAGCTATACTTATGAATCAATTGAAGAATCAAGGCAGATATCCTCATAATTATGGAGCATTTTGGAGCATCCGGATGTTTGACCAAATTATTTTTAACATCATACATCTGGATAATTTTTGTCCCATCAATTTTAGGTGCTCAGCAGAGATAGTGTCATTAATCATTCAATAAAATAAACTATACAGTGAAAGAATGATCTATAAAGATTTGTATATGTGTCCCAAATTTTAGGAATTAAAAGAAAAGTATTCTGGGTCACAGATGCTGCTGAGTTGGTGAAGTGTATAAAAGGACATTCTGAGCTGAATCATGACACAGAATAGAGTTTTTCTCTCCTTAATGGTGTATTCAGTAAGCAGATATTTAGCATTGTCTACATTATGACCACAGTAGTCACATACATAAATGCCTATGGGATGCTTTTAAAATTGGAGCATGATGCTGGATGCCCAAACAGATGGCAACATAAATAACCATAATACATAGTTCCTTTACCTTAATCTGGCACTGACCAACAGCTTGAACTACAGTGTGCAAAATCATATTCTGAAAATTGCTAAAATACTTCAATTAATTCAGGAGGAATTAGTTGTGAACATTTAAAATGATGAATGACCCTCTAGATAGTACCATAGGTGTTCTGTACAAAACTATGAATAAAAATGTTGAGCATCTTGTTAAGTAAGCTTGTTTTATTTTTCACTAAGATATATTGGATTTTTAAAAATAGCATACAAATGTTCAATTTACTAAGTAATTTATCAAAGCACTGAATGACTAAATGACAATCAATATGTATGTGTTAACTATATGCCAGTAGATCTGTCATATCTCTCTTTACACATGTAACAAATGTTTGAATCACAGGCAACCCTGATACGCGAGAACACTGAATTTGGAATCAATATTTATAGATTTGAATCCCTACTGTGCCTCTTAGGTAGATGTATACTTAAATTATCTGATAGGCTTATTATGAAGAAAATCTTTCAAAATTATAAGGTGATCTATAATTATGACCTACTGCTACTTTCTTAAGAGCATAGACAGAAACTGAAAGAATATCTAATGCAATCATCTCATTTTATAGATGATGAAGCTGAAGCCCAGGGATAGACATGTTGAACATTAGATAGATAAGAAGAAATAGTGGAAATAAACCCCAGATTTCTGAATCCAGAGATAATCTTCTTTTCACTTCCCCATTATGCTTCAGCAAAGGATTGAGGAATCAATGAAGGGAGAGTTATAGACAAATTATACATAATAATATGCTTTCATAATCTAGACAAGAAAATATATCAATATTATCATCTTAAAAAATAGCTGAAATTACCATTGCATATGAACAAAATCAGAAATATTTGAGACATATGAAAAAATTCAGTTGAATTTCCTTAGAGTGACAGAATGGATTATTTTGAGCATAAATAATATAAATGCCTTGAATAAAAGATCCTACTTTTATCTCAATTTTCCTTTACCTCCATGAATGCATAATTTATGCACATATACATTCCTTTCTGGTTGTCTGTATTGTTTTAAAAACTGTATTTCACATGCAGGTTTTTAATTTTCTTTATATTAAAGTCTGAAAGGAGGCAATTCATATTATGAGTGTGAGTTGAACAATGTTTTGGTGAACAGCTGCTATAAAATATATTGGGAGAGAACCTTGAACATTGGTCAAAATAGCAAATATATTTCTGATTTGGTAAATTTAATAAAATAGTTTATCTCAATTTTACTGTTTCACCAAACTGAATTGTATGATGAATATATGGTGGAAATAAATAAATGCTTGATTCTGACTGAAAAGCTGAGATAAAAGTAGAGACCAAAGGATAGCAAAGGAAATTATCTTGGTAGTTTAATTGGTTCAGCATAATTTTATCAAACATTTATCCTTTTAGTTAACATTTATTTAATATCTATTGTATGCCAGATATTCTGTTATATGCTGCGGATACAAAAATGTATTAGTCCCTACTCTCAAGTAGTTTATACTTTATGGGGATGACAAGTACACATTTAAGAAAATAGAAAGTAAATTCAAGTAATTAGAAGGCATTTTTATAGATGATGATGACAGTTGAAGACTCTACCTTTGATTTAGATAGTGATGTATTCATAATAGCAAAAACCTGGTATACTGTATAGAGTATAAATAGTTTGAAGTGAGGAAAATTTGAGTTGAAAGAAGTTCTCAGATACTAGCTCAGTGCATCTGGACAAGTCACTCAGCTTCTGTTTCTCAGGCAACTCTGTAGACCTTTTCTACTTAGTACATTAATGGATGTAGATAGAAGGATTTCCCAGACTGGAAGTTGTTTGTTTGTTTGTTTGTTTGTTTAACTGACAGACTTATAGATTCTTCATGTATTTCAAGATACCTGTAACATAATAAGAAAGCTAAGCTACCTAGGTTGCTCAGTACATAGAAATTTGGACTTGGAACCAGAAAGACTTGGATTCAAATCCTGCTATTGATATCTCTTAGTTGGGAGACTCTGAGCAAGTCATTTCATATTTTTATGCTTCAGTTTCATCATTTGTCAAAATGAGCATAATAATAACTATCTTCCAGAATTATTATGGAGATAACAAAAAGGTAGTATTTCTAAAGTGCATTGAAAACCTGAAAATATTATTCAAATAGTAATATTATATTCCTAATCCTACTCCTCTCATTTTTCTTCCTTCTCCTTCTCTTTCTTCTTTTTCTCCTACTAAAGGGTTTATGTTAAAACAGATGGTGATTATGCTATACCTGACAGATGTTTACATTATTACTACTTGTGAATTAAATAAAAAATCATAAAAGAGAGATCTCTATCAGTGATACAGTACCAACGGTTGTCACTATATTCTGCCATCTGTTACAAAGATTGTTTGGTAGTGCCCTACTGACATAGAAACTGAGAATCTGAAGCCAATGCATCTTACCTTTTAAAATTTGATTAGAAATTTTGGCCAGCAAGATGGGATCAATTATCACACAGAAAATATCTAGAGTCAATTTGGAACTTTATACTTTGTATCCTATGTTGCAAGGTTTAAAAAAAATTATTAATAGAAGAGCTTTGGGTTAAGGAAGAACTCAGATTAAGTGCTATTTTTACCACATACTGATTGTGGTGTATCACTTAACTCTAAGAGTCCAGACCTCCTATCTAAGAATATAAATTACAGATATTATCTCTATCTGCCCTGGTACAACAACTTGCTTAAAAAAAGGTTATAAAAAAATAAGTCCTGTTAAAAATAAGCAAATAAAGTTCTAACTTTGGAATATTAGCTCACATACACTAGATAAATTAAATCTTAGGAAATAGAATTTTTTTTCCTTAGCACAAATATATAATATCATAAACTCAGCATTCTGGCCCTCCTCCTCTTTGGCAAGATCCTCCTCCACATGTTCAGAATTGAGATAGTCTCATGAAATATCTAGAAAAATTTGAAGCAATTAAAACTGCGTAAGCAATGCTTCACCCAATTTTCAAAAGCAAAAACAGAAAAATGAAATTCTTCAAATACTTTTGGATATTCTTTCTACCTAATGGCTTATTGTACTTAATTGGTAAATTCTTATGTATCTTTGCATAGTGAATACTACTAGTACTACTACTGCTACTACTACTACTACTACTACTACTACTACTACTACTACTACTACT
>JAJPUD010018589.1:0-17400 GCA_023553655.1 Myrmecobius fasciatus | reverse complement strand
CTACTACTACTACTACTACTACTACTACTACTACTACTACTACTACTAAACATTTCTACTTCTTGCACCTCCCCCATTTCCTTCCACATACACAGATACCAGGACATTTCTCTCCCACACACACACACTTATTTTTAAATAGTAAATCTATTGCCACTATATATTTCTCTTGGTAAAATATGTTTTTTGTTCTCCCTGAAAAAGGAAAAAAAAAAAAAAACATTGTATCATTAGCTTCTTTGGTAATTTTATGAAGCCTTTTCATCCTTTCATAAAAGAGTGTTTAAAGTGCATAAAATAAAATAAAATACATAAGATTGCAAAGGAAAAGGATTTCATTGAAATACACAGATGCATACATATATGTGACGTGTGTGTATGTATGTTCATATACATAACACATGTGTAGTGTGTGTGTGTGTGTAAAAGTTCATAAACCTTAGTTTAAGGTCCTTCCCAATAATTTCTTAAGAATTTAAGAATTAATTGTATGACCGGAGGCCCTAACACAGACCACCCAGCATGGCCTGCAAAGTAGAATTGAATTAGCTCAGAAGAAATGTGAGATGTGCAAATTTAGAGAAGCTACCCCAATTGTTCCTAAGCACTATTTGTGTTCAGCCTGTGGCTGAATATATGGATAAGTCATATCATATCAAATCATATCATATCATATAAGTCTGATTAGCCACAGTCTGACACACTCTAACTCAACTCTAATATAGTGATGCCACTTTGGTCCTCTTAGAGAACAAAAGACAACAACCAAATCAAATGGGGAAAAAAAAAATTTTTTTCTTTCACTTTTTTCCTCTCAAATTCTAAGCAAATCTCACTTTCCTTAAAATTCATTTTAGCATAGATAATTAAGTACATCTCTACCAACTCTGAATCTCCTAGTCAGTGTAAGATTATAGAGTTAGAAGGAAATTGAGGAATGTTATATTTCTATTCATATATGAATATATAAAGAAATCAAATGGTAAAAAGCCCTAGTGACTTGCCAAAGACTATTCACAGGGATGTAGCATGCAGTTTTCTATACTGGCCTATAAAATTTTCTATGCTGGCCTATATGATTTCAATCTGCATTTATCTGCATTTAACTTGTAATGAGACAGACCAACAGTTAGCTAGAGATGCAGTCCTGGCCAAATCATTCCCCTCGGGGAGTGTGCAGGAAATTCCAATTTAACAGTCTCTTGTAAATACCCTCTTTAGCTCTCAAACACTGCCACTGTATATTGTTTTAAGATAGTACATTGGTTATTTCTGAAGAAAGGATAAGTACAGCCAAATGATTCTACTTAAACATTTATTCCTTGGCATTAGCACTTAATTTTTTTTTTCATTTGCTTGAATTGCATTATCATTTAAAGAAACATTTTCTCAAAAATTTTATAGTGTAACAGATTGCAAGAAACATCAGCATCTTGGAAAGCAGAATGAATAATAACTAAACATAGATGTGAGTGGTGAATTAGGCAAATATTTTTCACATATGTTTTTTTCTAGGATATTTGTGAAATTTTGAATTCAGGAAAGAAATTGTTTCAATATGTCTGATATTTTAATAAGTGCAGTTAAATGAGTAAATATTGAAATTGACAGTATTTTCCAATTATTTTGCTATTTTGATTAGACCTTAAGGTGTTATAAAAAGTTAGGCTATTATTGTTGCACTTTTTATATGTTTTTGCAATGGACAGGATGGTTCTTTAAAAGTTTCTTGTAATAACTACAAGTTTTTATATTACGTTAAGCTGTGCAAAAATTTTACAAATATTATTTCATTTGATCCTCACAATATCCCTGGGAAGTAGATTCTATTATTTTACTGATTTCAAAGGGGAGGAAACTGAGACAACTAGGGATTAAATGATTTGGCGCACAACAATTTCATGTTCAAGGCAGAATTCAAACTCAGGACTTCCAAAATTCAATTCCATCACTCTATCACCACCTACCTTCCTATAAATTTCCAATGATTCCTATTCAATTATAGCAAATATCCTTTTCTTATTTAGAATAAAAAATAGCAACCACTTTGTGATTATATTGTATTATATCTCAGAAAAACTTCTAAGTTAAAATGTTATCACTAAAACCAGGTGGGAAATTTTTTTAAGAAGTACATTTAGCCTTGTAGCATTTCTTGGCATGAAAATTCTTGAACATATTTCATGAAGAAAATTTTACCTTTCAATAAAGAAGAATATTTTCTGTGTGTCCTAATTTTCTGCTAAATATTTATTGTTATTTCTATTTAAATACATATGAGAGAAGGAAATTAATGCCCTTGCCTTCTTATGCAACCTCCACTCCCTGCTGAGATATTACCTTTATAATGTGATTGAAGTAGTGTAAGATCATCCATTTGCATTAGCAGGGAAGAAAGGTACCATTCCCTCATAGATTTAGACATGGAAGGGAATTTAAGAGTCCTCTAATTTAACCTCTTAATTTTACAACCCAAGAAACTAAGATCAGTGAAATAAAATCATTTATCCAAAGTTACACATGTAGGGCTTAAATTAATATCTGGATAGTTAAGTACTCATTCTATTCCATTATAATCAGAAACAATTGATGTACATTGTAAATAAATTCTTAGAACACTACATTCTCAAAATCATTTGAATTTACATGAAATATCAGTCTATTATTATTTTCTTACTTTTTCCTGTAAGAAACAAAATATCTGGGGGCAGCTAGGTGGTACAGTGGTTAGAGCATAAGCCCTGAAGTCAGGAGAACCTGAGTTCAAATGTGGCCTCAGACACTTCACATGTCCTAGCTGTGTGACCTTGGGCAAGTCACTTAACCCCAATTGCCTCAGGAAAAAGAAAAGAAAAGAAAAGAAAACAAACAAACAAAATATCTTATCAAGAGCTACACTAACTCATTGATGAATACAGGAAAGATTTATTTTGCATTCTTGCAAGAATGGGTGCTTAGTTGAGTGGATACACCTTTGAAACTCAAAAGGCAGCATTTTATTTCCTCTCCTCAAATAAAAGTCCGTCTTCTAATTCTTCATTAATGGATGTTACAGAAGTTACACAATATGAATCTTTACCCCTCATTACATAGCCAGTCCCTGCCTCAAAGGAGCTTCCATTCTAGAAGGGGGGAAGGTAATAGAGAAGGGGTAAAGGCAAAGAACAAAAGATTCTTTTCAAATCTCAGGCCATTACCCTTCATTACAAAACTCAGTCCCTGCCTCCAAGAAGCTTGCATTCTTTTAGGAGAAGGTAACTTCCATCCTTGATTATTCCTTGAGTCCTTGTGGGTTTCAATTTTCTAATTTGATTCATTTTTCCAATTGAATTTTCATGACTGTGAAAACCCCAAATACCCATCCATTTATCACATCCCTATCTTTAATCTCTGTGTGGCACAAGCAATAATTATAATGTATGTAAATATATCTCCTGCCTACATCCAGTAAATTCTTTACCAAATCCCAAGAAACAAACAAGAAAAATAACTTTTATATACAAAATAGCAGAATAAACTTCCTTAAACTCCATTCACAGGGAGGCATCATCTCATGACACCAGTGGAAGAGAGACCAATACACAGGAAGTCCATTATTCTAGAGCTTTCCTTAGCTTGAACACTATTTCCAGTTCAATATTCTAATAGTTTGTTGAATGTCGTTTCTCCCCTCTTTGGTTTCCTAAGTTGCTGATCATTCCTGCTTCTAAATTTTACATGTGTTTTTTCTCTGCAGAGCTGCTGCTCTTGCCTCTTGCTACATTTCTCAGTAGAACTTTTGCTTTCTGATAAAAGTATGTTGGATGTTGGTGTTGAGGGATAAAGCACCTCAACAGCATTTGGGGGTCCCTAGGTCAGTGCCACAGATGAAAGAATAACAAACTCATTTATCTCTAAATTAAGGGGCAAAATATTTATTATGCTGACAACTGAGAGCTAAATTCCAGAAGAGATTAGCAAAACTCTAAGAGAGAGAAGACTTCTTTGTCTAGTTCTTTATGTCATTAATATGCTAATTCTCTGTCCTGGAGTAAAATCCAGGAGTGGTATCAGGAATTTGGTTATCTCTGATCAACCCACAGTAAAGTTTATAGGACTATTCTAAGGCCAGAAGACTTGAAATCCTGGACATCTTTGTTAGAGATGTTAGAACAATAGTCTCTGGATCACTAATAAATCTTCCCTAAAGACTAAAGGAAGAAATTTACTATTATATTCCTAGGCCAGAGGACTTTTACAATCAGATTGTTAAAACAATAGTATTATTAGGTGGAAGTGGGAGACCTGGGGATCACAGATTACAAAGCCAGAAAACTTTAGAATCACCAAGATTGTTAGGACAGAAGACCTATGAGGTTGGAGAACCTTAAAATTATTACTATGTTTCCCTAGAAGCTGTACCATATCATTGTGTTGTGCCTGTCTCAGTTTCCCTCAGTTACTGTCTCAGTCTCCCTCAGTTACTGTCTCAGTTTCCCTCAGTTGCAGTATCAGTCTCCCTTAATTGCTGTTTCAGTCTCCCTTATTTGCTAAGTCCCAGAATAGAAATCCCCACTTCCTGACCTTCAGAAATAATTGGATTTACATTCCAAAGTAATCATGAAATCTCCAGATGGTCAGCCTTGACCTACCTCTTATCTATCTATATGACCCAGAGAAGCAGTCTGCTTTGGCAAGGCTCCTTATTCCTAACCTATCAGAACTGAATTTATGGTTTCCTTGGACACCAGATGTGCTCAGCTGTCCCATGAGTTCTTTGTCTCCCTGAGCTATGAAATGTTTGAAGTTCCTTGATGGAACTGCTGTGTACTTTGTACTCAGTCGGCTGACATTGCTGTGTGTCAGTCTCTGGGGTGGACTGTGTGCTTTGAGACATGAGTTCCACCAGTCCTGATCCATAGCTATGGATTCTGAACTCTCAATTAATATCAATAAAGCATTACTTAATTTCCATGTGTGATACTGCCTCAGTTTCTCCCTAAGCATTACAATTGGTCCTGCTTTCTCAAAAGAGAGGTTATGTTTCCATTGTCAGACAATCAAAAAAGTCTCAGACCAATTGGCATTTTCATGTATTTTTTAAATTCTATCCTTCCTAACACACCCTCAAGTCAAGGATTTTTTTTTTTCACATCCCCACTTCCAAAGCAAATAAACTCATTTTAATGATAATTCCTTTATACTCACTTTCTATTTAGATTAAGATGAGGAAATTCCTTTGAGCTCTCATATTATGCTAGGAAGGCAACACCATAAAAAATGTACTAAAGTCACACTCAAGTTTAGACTAGGAAGGTTAGGGAAGAAAAGTAAATCCTTGCTCTGCACTGTTACAGGTTTTTAACATTATTGCTTCTCATGCATCTTAAATATATAAATAAGTGCTTGGGAGATTATATGATTTCTCTAGAGTCCAGAAAGTAAATAATGAATAAGCTTAGATTTTAAGACTTCAAACTTTCAGTCCAGAGTTTTTGTTATTGTTGTTGTTGTTTTTACTATACTTGTAGATTAAATTGTAAGATATTATAATGTGTTGTAAGATAAAATATTACATTATAAGAATTTTTCATTTTTGAGAAGAGGGACCAATTTATTTAACTACAAGTATTTGTCATGCATAGACTGGCTTGTTCACTTAAAGCTCTTCCAAAGATCTGATTCAATTTGCTTAAATTATTTTGGAATTTACAGGCTAAATTTTTTTAAGGACCAAACTTTAAACCAAAACTAATCAGACTCTACCCAATTAGACAAAGTCTCTTTTGGTCATTGTTTGGGTCCTGATTGACTCAGATTGAATGTCAATAGTAATCATTTCTTCTTTGGCCAGAAACCCTCAGGGTCTTCCCCTCCCAGGTTAATTTATTTTTTAGATTTTTTTTTTTGGTACTATGTGAAATAGGAGATTTTTTGCCTCATTTGCTACTTATTCACTTGCCTGTCATACTATCACCTCCCTGATATCATGGTCCCTTTTCAGAAGGAAAGACAAATAACAATAATCAATAAAGTTTAGGAATACTTATTTAGATTTTGCCATTTCTGAAATATTAAAATCTACATAAGAATCTTCTTAATGCATTGAATGATTCAGGTTTTCATTTAACATCTTTTCTAAAGCAAAAATCTCCTTTGCTTAAGAATGCTGACTGTTCACAGTAGGCATAGTTCATTTTTCTTCTCTATTATGGCTACCATTATATGAATGGTAAAATTCATTGTTAGCTTTAAGGATTTATTGAAAGCATCAGACTGAATACTCTAACTCATTCATGTATTATTATTTTTTTTAATTGTTGGTGTTATTAACCACAAAGATGGAAATCATATTCATTCAGTTTTGATCAAAACTGTCACTTATGAAAAGCTTCTTATTTGGTGTATTGCCCTAATAAACCCTTCAGTCAATTCAATGGCTTAATACAGAGGGTGTCAAAACCTCTCTTCTCAAAACTTCTTGATGTTCCTTATCTTCACTTCTCAGGTTTGTTACATTTCCTAAAGTAGATGTAAGTGTTTTCCTGGAATTTTCTTTGAGACTATCTTCAGTCCCACTTGTTCTCCACTGCAACTGTACATCCATCGAAATGTACAGAATCCCTTTTGTGACCTTGAACAGTCCATCCCTTTCTAAGAAACAACCTGACAGCAAGCTGTCAATATCACTTTTTATTGAGTATTAAGATAATGACATTAATCTTTCTCCTTCTCCATTTAAAGTAACACCTGATTTTTATAATGTTCACATTTTCCTTAGAACAGTTAGTTGAATTGAGAGAAGGTAGGTATGTCAAACATTACACACATCTATACAAACCCTACTCTTCATGCAAGTGTATCTCCTGATAATTATGAATTTTCCATATTTTTCATTCATTTCTAATAGACTCCATTTTAACTGGAATTATTTCCCAGGAGGACCAATAACCAATGTGATGTAGTTAAAGAGGGAGGGGTACAGATTTCTTAGTCTGACAACATGACATTCAGCTTATGAGGATATCTATTTTCTCTTCATAATCACTACAATGACCAAAAATGGGAAACTCTTAGAAAATTCTAAATCCTGTGATTAGTTTTAAATTTTTTTGTACAATTTGTTCTTTATCCTCTTCTTCACTGATACCTTGAAATAAATTTAGGCACTTAGTATTTTCCCAGTTCTGTATATTTCTAACTCAAGTATAAACTTTTTATTTTCTTCTTATTACAATGTTGCCTTTAAGGCTTAACAAAATATATCTAGATTTTCTGAGGCATTTCCTTGATGATTTGCTACATCAAAAATACTTGCAATTCTGCATTTCTATTTGAATGAAAATGACTCAGTATCTAGTAGGTAGATAAGAAGATAATACAGGTCTCACTACTTATTTACTATACTTTGAATGTATGAGCAACACACAGTTGATAATTAATACATAATTATTTGATTGAATTGAACCCAATCCTCTTGAAGAAGAGGGGAATTTTCTTCTAAACATAACAATCAAAACCACATATGACTTACTAAAAAACAAAAACAAAATAACAACAATAACCAGGCACTTAATTTCCTAATTCTCTAAATATAAAACAAAGGAAAGACATAATTTGATATAATAGGTAAAATAGGATTAAAAAAAATATGGGAGCATAAACTACTTATATGGAGAGCAAGTCTCAGTGGGAAGGTACACTGAGGGCCCTTTTGAAATCAGGGAAGACTTGGTAGGATGTTATAAAAGCTCAGTGTGCAAAAATGGAAATAGTGTGGAAAGCTTTACCTTTTTAAAAGAATTGAGTAATTCCTAAATCCCAGATTTTTGTTTAAAGTCTTTTTTTATTATGTCAAATGTGGTATCAACAACAACTTAATAAGAATGGATTGAGTTGGAATTTGTTTATATCAAGATTTAAAATTCTCTATCTTAATGTGACTGCATAAATATTGATTTCTCATAAATACTCCAATATTCCAAATAATTGAGTTGGGAAATTTTTAATTAAGGCATATGTGTACTTGAAATCATGTAGAGGGTGGTGAAAAGTCATTGAGCCTGTGATTTGTTTAATACAAGGAACTACTGGGTGAGAAAAGTAAATAGAACAGTTCAATCTAATACCTTCTCTACAATGTAGAATTTTAGAAATTTGTCTGGAGCACTGAAGGATGAAACAATTTCCTTAGGATCACTGAGAATTCAAGTCCTTTCAAAAGAATGATGAACCAATATTTTACTAGTTACCAGGCCATGTATGTCTCTGTCCACAAGTGTGTTATATTATAGTTCCTGACTTTTCCTTGGAAGATAAACTCTTAAATATTATATATCAATGACAGTTATTTTAAATGGAATTTCTTTTTGTATCTCTTGCTGCTGGACTCTGTTGGTAATATATAAAAATGCTGATGATTTATATGGATTTATTTGATATCCTGATACTCTGCTAAAGTTGTGAATTGTTTCTATTAGTTTTTTACTTGATTCTCTAGGATTCTCTAAGAATACTATCATATCTGCAAAGAGTGATAATTTGGTTTCTTCCTTATCTATTCTAATTCCTTTAATCTCTTTTTCTTCTTTTATTGCCAAAGCTAACATTTCTAATAAAAATTGAATACTAATGGTGATTGTGGGCAAACTTGTTTCACCCATGATCTTATTGAGAATGGCTCTAGTTTAATCCCATTATATCTGATGCTTATTGATAGCTTTAAATAGATGCTATTGATTATTTTAAAGAAAACTCAATTTATTACTATAATCTCTGGTGCTTTTAATAGGAAAGGATGTTGGATTCTGTCAAATATTTTATTTACATCTATTGAGTTAATCATATGATTTTTGATATTTTTTTTATTGATATTGTCAATTATGCTAATGGATTTCCTAATATTGAACCAGCCCTGCATTCCAAATATAAATCCTACTTGGCCATGCTGTATCATCCTAGGGATAACTTGCTGTACTCTCTTTGCTAATATTTTATTTAAGGTTAAGTATCAATATTCATTAAATAAATTGGTCTATGATTTTCTTTTTCTGGCTTAGCCCTACCTGGTTCAAGTATCAGCACTATGTCTGTGTCATTAAAAGAATTTGGTAGGATTCCTTCTTTGACTACTTTTTCAAGTAGTTTGCATAATATTGGAATTAAATGGTCTTTAAAAGTTTGGTAAAATTCACATGCAATTCCATCTGACCATGGTTATTTTTTCTTAAGGAGTTGATTAATAGCTTGTTCAATTTATTTTCCTAAAATGGGACTATTTAAGTAATTTGTTTCCTCCTCTGTTAATCTAGGCAATCTGTATTTTTGTAAATATTTATCCATTTCACTTAGATTATCATATTTATTGACACACTGTTGAGCAAAATAGTTCTTAATTATTGCTCCAATTTTCAATGGTGAAAATTTTTGATTTTCATTTTTTTCATTTTTGATGCTAACAATTTGATTTTTCTACTTTCCCTTTTCTGATCCAATTAACTAATGATTTATCTATTTTGTTTGTTAGTTTTTTTGTCAGATTTATTAGTTCAAATAGGCTTTTTTGCTTTTGATTTTATTAATCACCCCTTTTATTTTCAGAATTTCAAATTTAGTATTTATTTGGGGATTTTTTATTTGTTCTTTTTCTAGCTTTTTTAGTTCCATGCTCAATTCATTGATCTTCTTGTTCTCTATTTTATGCAAGTAAATACCTAAAGATAGAAAACTTCCCCTAAGAACTGCTTTGGCTGCATATGGTACTTCATTATTGTCCTTCTCTTGAATGAAATTATCTATTGTGTCTATGATTTGTTGTTTCACCCACTCATTCTTTAGAATCAAATTATTCAGTTTCCAATTACTTTTTGGTCTATTTTCCCCTGGCTCTTTATTACATGTGATTCTTATTGCATCATGATCTAAAAAGATGCATTGGCTATTTCTGCCATTATGCATTTGATTTTGAGGTTTTAATGTTCCAATATATGAGCACTTTTTATATAGGTTCCATGAACCACTGAGAAAAAAGTAAAGTTCTTTCTGTCTCTATTCAATTTTCTTCAAATATCTATCATACCTAACTTTTCTAACATTCTTTTTACTTCCTTAACTTCTTACTTATTTATTTTGTGGTTAATTTTATCTAGTTCATAGAGAGCAAGGTTGAGACTCCTCACTAGTATAGTTTTGCTGTGTATTTCTTCTTGCAGCTCTCTTAACTTCTCCTCTAGGAATTTGGATGCTATATCATGTGGTACATACATATGTGATATTGATATTATTTCATTATCCATAGTATCCTTTAGTAAGATATAGCTTCCTTATTTCTTTTAATTATGTCTATTTTTGCTTTTGTTGATCTTTTTTTTACCTTACCTGAAACACAATAGATTCTGCTCCAGCCTTTTACATTTACTCTCTAGTTATCACTCTGCTTTAAATGTGTCTCTTGTAAACAACATATTATAAGATTCTGGCTGTTAATTCAGTATACTATCTGCTTCCATTTTGTGGGAGAGTTCATTCTATTCACATTCACAGTTAAAATGATTAATTCTCTATTCCTCGTCATCTTATATATCCCAAGTTATGCTTTTCTCTTTTCCCTTGCCCCGTTTCCTCCTCCTCGGTACTTTGTTTTTGACCACCACCTCCCTCAAACAGCCCTCCCCCTTTACAGCTCCCTTCCTTTCTTATACCTTTCCCCTACTACTTCTGTTTTCCCTTCTTCGCGCCTTTCCCTTTCATTTCCCCTTTCCTCTCCCACTTCCTTAAGGTGAGAGAAGTTTCTCTGTGAAACCAAATATGCCTGATATTCTCTCTTTGAGCCAATCTGATGAGAGTAAGATTCACAGTGTTCATCCCCGTCCCCTATTTCCCTCACTTATAATAGGTCTTCTTTGTCTCTTCATGAGATGTAATTTTCCTCATTTTATCTCCATTTTCCTCTTTTTCTGGTACAATCTCCTTTCCACCTCTAGTTTCTTTTTCATATTATCACAATAAAATCAAATTATACCCCCACTCTCTAAATATACTGATAACAAAGATATAGTTCTCAGGAGTTTTTTTTTTTTTTGTTTGTTTGTTTGTTTGTTTGTTTTTTACCTTTTTATGTTTCTTTTGAATTCTGTATTTGGAGATCACATTTTTTTTTTTTTTTTTTTTGTTCAGCTCTGGTCTTTTCATGAAAAATAAATGAAATTCACTTTTACAGGTAGGTGACAGTGGTTATGCTGGGTCAGTGCTGACTTACTTCTGGTTCTTCATATAACCAGAGTCCTCCATTATTCTCGGGTTCAGGGGCTCATTATTTGCCTTTTGTAATTCTGTTAGATGTCTTACACCTAATCTGCTGATCTACTGACTTGCAACCAGGACAGAGTAGCCAACACTACTGTACGATTCTTCTAGCAGATTTCCTACTGACACACTACCCTAGGACTCTGCACTGTGCCTGTGCTTAGCCCCCTCCTCTGTGCATGATTGAAACATACCTTTTCTGTAGTTCTTCCAAAATATTTTCTGCTGGAAATTTGTTATACTCCAAATATTCAAAAGCAGTTTAGAAGCTTGATTTGATGGTTGTCTGAGGGACATCAGGAGGAGCTCAGATGAAGATGCATCTACTCTACATGATATTAACTCCATCACCCCCCAAAAAACAAAACAAAACAAAACAAAACACTCATTTTAAAAGATATCCTGATTTTGTACAAGCTACTCTATCATTCAGTTTCCTCATCTAAAAAAACAAAGCAAATGGATTAGATGCGCTAATCTGGTCCTAAAATTCTATAATTTTTATGGGATTTAAACAGGCTAAGAATGAGCTAAATAACAATTTAGGACTGACATTGAAAATCTAACTAGAATATAAACGAAGCAATCAGGATATATAAATGGACTTTTAATCCAAGCTAAATAACATGCAAGTTGAAGGAACTGAAAGATAAGATGTTGAGGGAATGTCATAATTATCTTCATATATCTGAATGGCTGCTATGAGTAAGAAGGATTTGTTTTATTTGACATCTGAAGAGTGATCAAGGATCAATGGCAAAATAATTTCATATAGAAATTTTATACTTGATATGATGCATTTTTTCTTATTAATTAGGGCAATCCATAAGGAGAACAGGCAGCTTCATAACGTTTCTCATCACAGAGTGATCATTTATTGAAAGTGTTTGGTGAGCATTCCTTTTCAAATGTTTGTCTAGTGGATCCTCTGATCTCTTCCATTTTTATTTATTTATTTATTTTGCTGAGGTAATCAGGGTTAAGTGACTTGCCCAGGGTCACACAGCTAGGAAATGTTAAGTGTGTGAGGCCAGGTTTGAACTTAGGTCCTCCTGACTTCAGAGCTGGTGCTCTATCCACTATGCCACCTAGCTGCCCCAATCTCTTCCAATTTTAAAATGATTTGATCAATGCTCATTGGAACAGTATGTGGGCTATTCTCTCTGCTTGTAAATTAGAACATTATGGCACAAACAAGGCTGCACTGGTTAACAGGCATTCCTGTAAATTCACTGTTTTCTGAGCAATGGATCTCAATGTGTCAGTAAATATCAAGGCATACTTGGCCAGTTACAGATAAAAGAGAACTACATCAATAATGAATAGTGTGAGAGTTTTAATGAGATTAGGAAAAAATAAAGGAGAAATACCTTCAAGAGCACAAGAACACGTGCAAGATTCAAGAGAGAATTCACAATTCAGGAAACGTGAAAAGAAGAATTGGTGATAACATTATTCAGTGGAGCTTTTTTTTAACCTACATTTGGTTACCATTATAGGAAGCAAGGGAAGGATACAATTGTTCTTGTTTGAATGAGATAGTGACTAATCTCTTGGTATGAAACATTTTAGCTTCCTAAGAGAGAAATATGTAATATTTTGTGTATTTTGCAAAAACAATTTTACAAATTACACAAGTTTTCACATAACAAGGAATTCATTTTTTGCTTCTGCATAAAACAGGCCAAATAATCTGTTTTTCTTCCTTAAGCAGGAAAATATTTTAGTATATTAAGTTAATTTATGATTGTAATGCAGAATATAAAACAATAGCACAAATTGGAAAGCAGGTAAGAAAAAATTTAGATATGTTTCTCTTTTATAAAGGTAAGGTGGTAGGAAATATGTGTTTCAGATTCTGATGATGTGTTTTTAATCTAATTATTACTCTATTTTTACACTTTGGCTGCATCCCACAAATTTTGATATGTTGTCTCATTATTGTCATACTCTTGAATGAAATGATCCATTGTGTATATGATTTGTTGTTTTACCCACTCATTCTTCAGGATTAGATAATTAGTTTCTAATTACTATATGGTCTTTTCCCCTGGCCCTTTATTACTTGTAATTTTTTAATGACATCATCATTTGAAAAAAAGTTGCATTTACTATTTCTGCCTTTTTGCATTTGATTTTGAGGATTTTATACCCTGATACATAGTCAATTTTTGTGTAGGTTCCCTTTACTACCAAGAAAAAAATATATATTCCTTTCTGTCTCCATTGAATTTTTTCCAAAACATTTTTTTTTCTGAAATTCTATTTTCCTCCTTTATTTTTTAAAATTTATTTTGTGGTTTGATTTTTCCAGTTCTGATAGAGCCTGGTGGAGATCTCCAATTATATAGTTTCCTTATCTATTTTTTTCTTGCAGCTCCCTTACCTTCTCCTCTAGGAATTTGGATGCCATATCAGTTGATGCTTATATGTTTAATATTGATACTACTTCATTATCTATGGTACCTTTTTTTTTTTGCTTTTTGCTGAGGCAATTGGGGTTAAGTGACTTGCCCAGGGTCACACAGCTAGGAAGTGTCTGAGACCAGATTTGAACTCAGCTCCTCCTGACTTCAGGGCTGGTGCTCTAACCACTATGCCATCTAGCTGCCCCATAGGCCAATAATTTTTAAACTTTGTCTTCTGGATCCATTTTCCAGGTCAGCTATTTTTCCAATTAGGTTTTTCATATTTTCTTCCATTTTGTTTTCATTCTTTTTAATTGGTTTGATTCTTGCTATATCACAGAGTCATTAGCTTCCATTTGCCCTTTTCTATCTTGGATTTTCTTCAGTTATCTTTTTTTTATCTCTTTTTTCCAATTGGTTAATTCTACTTTTGAAGGAGTTGTTTTCAGACAGTTTTTCTCTTCCTTTTCTAACCTGTTAACTTTCTTATACATACCTCTCATTTTTTTTCCTCATTTTTTCCCTACCTCTCTTATTTGCCTTTTAAAGTCTTTTATGAGCACTTCCAAAAAGCTTCTTTGGACTTGAGATCCATTGATATCACTCTTTGAGATTTCTTCTGTGATCATTTTTTCCTTATCTGAGTTTGTGATTTGGTCAGCCCTGCCATTACCTTACCTTTTGTATGGTCAATGCTCTTTTCTGTTTCTTGCTCACTTTCTTTCCTTTTCTTTTGAGATATACCTCTCAATATATATATGTATGTATGTATGTATAACTTTTATATTTGAGCTTTGCTCTTGGAGTAAAGGGGGTTCCAAGCTTCTTGTGCAACACTGAGCTTTGGCTTTGAACATAGGGTTCCTTTGTGTTTGCAGGGGTTAGTTTTTTCTGCTCTTTTCAGAAACTGTGGGAAAACAGGCTGTTTCCTGAAAAGAGCAAACAGCCTGGTTTCCCAGAGTTTGCCTTCTGAGCTGGGATTGGAAACTACCCCACTGGTTTTCTCCTTAATTGAGGAGGTCTTAATTGATTTGCTATGATTAACTTCCTCTTACTGGCTTTCCCAGAGTCTATATGAGCTGGGCTGAATACCCTTTTCACTCCAGTTTGACTAAATTGTATGTTTTTCTCGTCTATCTTGAGCTGGAGATTGGTTTTATTCTGTCAGACTATGTTCAGAATCTTGGTTTCCTACATCTATTTAATGAATTGGTACTCCTACTTCTTTAATGATGTTTTATGTTCTTAGCTTTAGTGGATATATATTCCTTTCTAAAGTATAATAAGCCTTGGGTTATCTTCCATATAACCAATGTGAATTATATTTTATTGTTTTTGGTGTCCATAATATTGATTAATTAGTCATACACAACATAACTAGTTACCAATAATACTAAAGTAATCTTGCTTTAATTATCCCATATTTGTTTATTGTGGCCTATTTATTACTTAAAGAATTGTCAATTATATTTCAGTGTACAATAAAAAGGAACTGCATGATGATGATCAACAGCACTAGGGGGAAGATACTATGTTTGGTATAGTATGTTATAACATATGTGTTTGTACATGTAGATAATTAATTATGTAAATGTTAATCAATTAATTAAAAAAAAATCATTAATTTCATACGATGTGCCAGGCATAATACTAAGTACTGAGGATGAAAAAGAGAATCTCTGCCCTCAAAGAGGTTACAACTGGGATGGCAGGCAATATTCAATAAAATATATACAGACAAGTTATGTGCAAGGCAGTAGAATCAATAGACATTGGAGAACCTTTCCAGCAAAAGATGGGACTTTATCTGGGATTTGTAAAAGCCATGGAAGTAATGACGTAGATTGGATAAGGGAGAGTGTGCTTATCATAAAGAATAGATAGAGAAAATGTCTGGAATGGAGATATGGGTATTTTTGTTTGTGGAATAGCTAGGAAGTTGAGGTCACTGGATCAAAGATTATATAGAAAACAGTAAGGCATAAGAAGACTAGAAAGCTAGGATGAAGTAGGTTATGAAGGATTTTGATGATAAATATTAATATATTTCCATAATCTGTTCATAACCTTCAAAAACCAATGATTGGTTTTGGACCATCTATTATAGGTTCATAAGGTTTGAGAGTAGGGAAACATCTTAGAAAGCATTTATTTTATAATAAAATAAAATATTTTATTTATTTTAATCTAACCATTTTATGCATATTTTGAGAAGCTATGTAAGAAAACGTTGCAAAGTATAAAATTATCAATGTAATTATAGATTTTGCTAAATATATATTCAAATAGAATGAAATATTTTCTTTCTCTGTGTGATCTTGTCAAAATTTAAGTGATAACATGTCTAATAAATATTATTAGGATCCTCCTAAATACTTAACATATTTGGCATGCATTATTCTTGATAATCAATGTAACAAGACATATTTAATACAAATATATGGGTCTACAGTGGCAAAAAAGTGAGAGAGTGAGATTAAATTACCATTAAATTATGATAGTAGACATTGGTGGCTATCAGTGAAATAAACACATTAAGAATGCAAACTAAAGAAAATAAGAGTGCAAAAGATACACCTAACTATGTAAAGGTTACCCCTAGATACCTTCCATGGAGATGTGGATTGCCTAGCTCTGGTTGATTGAGAACAATAAGAAAATTATTACTGTTGGGATAGCAGAACCTATATAGCAGATAAGAATCAACACCCCAGCAGAATTTTCTTAAAATTCCCCTCCAAATAACTTCAAGATAACAAATCAATTAATGTGTTGGAGTGGTAAATAAATAATCAGGATGAAATATTTTTCTGACCAGAGGCAGAGTAGCAGTCATAATTTCAGACAAAACAAAAATAAAAGTAGACTCAATTAAAAGACAATCAGGGAATTTACATTTTATTTCAGTGGTACCATAGACAATCATGTAGCGTCACAGAAATATACAATTAGTTTTTTTTTTTTTTCTGATAAAGAATTCTCAAATATATACTCAATATAACATTGTGTCATATTTGGAAAATATTTATAAAAAATAAGAATTCTCCAATTGATAAATGATCAAATTACACAAACAAGAAGTTTTCAGAATAGATCAAAGCTATCTATAAGTACAGAAAAAAATGTTCTAAATTTATTGTTTAGGGAATAAATTATTGTTTAAAGAAAGACAAATTAGAACAACTTTGAGTTACCATCTTATACTTATTAGAAATTACTATTGCTGGGGGGATGAGGGAAAAATAGATACACTAATGAATTGTTGCTGAAATAGTGAGCTGGTGCAACCAGTCTGGAGAACAATTGGGGTGTATGCCCAAAGACCTATAAACCTGCACTTGTTGTTTGTACTAGCAATACTTCTACTAGATCTATATCTCAAAGTGATCATAGAAACAGAAATAGAATCTACATGTACAAAAATATTTATAGCAATTCTTTTTCTATTGGTGAAGAATTGGATTTAAAGAGATGCTCATTAAATGGCATAATATTATCATATTGTGGGAATACTATCATAACATAAGAAATAATGAGGGAGATGGTTTCAGAAAACAACAACTTGGCAATACCTATATTAATTGATGCAAAGTAAAATAAGAAAAACTGGGAGATCATTATACATAGTAACAGGATTGTTGTAATGATGATCGACTGAAAGGTTTGGCATCTCTGATAAATAAACTACTCAAGACAATTCTTTTTTTTT
>JAJPUD010018588.1:0-23681 GCA_023553655.1 Myrmecobius fasciatus | reverse complement strand
GGGGGGAGGGTGGTCGGCGGACATGATGGCGGCGGCGGCAGGCGAGGGCTAATGGAAGCAGGAGGTGGTATGATGCCAGGGCCGATGGGCAGAGCCTGGGCGAGGGGTGGTGCGACGGAGGGGAGTCGGCAATGAGGGCGATGGGATGCCAGGGAACATCCACTGAATGAAGAGGCGGGGCCTGGCTGGACACCCTGCTGTCTAGGGCTAAGGTTTAGGGTGCAGAACTGATGAGCCTGACATCCTCTGTATCCCAAGACAGGAGACAGACTCTGACCCCACACTAATCCCTGACACTGGAACCATGAATTAAGTCCGCCCTGAGCTCTAAGCCTGTCCCAGAAGGAGCCCCTGAGGAGATAGTCTCCCTGTGTCTGAAACCTCCTGAATTTCTAGTCTTACGACAGTAACACTGGAGCCTTCGGGGACCACCAGTGCTGCCTTGTCTAAGCCACCCTTTATCTCTTAGGGGATGCAACAGTGGCAATCTGCTTTGATAAGGGCAGCACCGAACATTTATTTCCACAGGAGTACTTCTGTCCTTGGCCTTCTCGCTCCCTTAACAATCTCATCAGCTCCTTTGGCTTTAATTATCACTTCAATGTGGATAAAACCCCAGTCCCTGTTTCCAACCTGGACCTTTCCCCAAGGTTCAGTCTTGGGCTTCTGAATGGATGGTGAATATCTCTACCTGCATAATAATAACTGACATTTACATCGGGGGCTTCAAGCATTATTAGACCCATTTTATAGATATATGAGAGGAAGTGGAGGCTGAAAAAAGTCTGCCTAACATCACATATTGAATAAGTGCCTGATCTGACTGACCTAAGAGTTCCTGGCTGCAAGTCTAACTGTTCGTTCTATCATGCTGTCCCCCGAATGCCAGCAGCTGAACTATCTTCTCCCCAGCAGCTAACCCTTTCCCTTTAACATCTCCTTCTGTGGGGGGGTACCACTATCATTCCAGTCACTGAAGCCTGAAGCCACCCAGTCCCTGACTCTTCCCTCTCCTTCACCCACTGTCCCCCAAACTCCCTCCACTTCTCCTCCAATAGGTTGCCAAGTCAGGCCGATTTTCTCTCCGCAATATCTCCCGTGTTTGTCTTCTGTCAATTCTCTTCTTTAGGCCCTCAGCTCTCCTTCTCTAGCCAAGAGGATGAAATACAAACTCCTTAGTCTGGTTTGGGGCCTCCCATCATTACCTAACTCCAGCCTACCCTGCCTGATTCTGGGGGGAAGACCAGCCTCCATACCCACTTCCTGCCACCACAGGGAAGGCCTCTGATCCCAGTAGAACCACCACCAGGTCCCCTTCACAGGCCCTCAGAGGCACTGCCCACCGCTGTGGGGTCTTGTTCTCACCCAGCTCTCATCTGCTGCCAGAGCTGACCCGCTGGTCCACCCCTGGGCCAGGCTCAGCCCACCGCTGAGAGGGAAGGTTCCCTCCTGAAGCTCTCCAAGGTTCAGGGTGCAGAGCTCTGCATCTATGTTTCTGCATCACAGCTCGGGTACTTTTTCCGGCCTGAGGCCGGCTTCTTTATCATTTTTAAACCTCCGGTGCCCAGTATGGGACTTATGCACTTAATAAATGTTTATTGGGCTGAATTGTACCCAGCATTCCCAGGCCCCAGGGCAGCTGCGGCTGGGAAAGGGCAAGCCGGAGGTCCCGGCTTGGTGGAAGGAACACCCTCCAATTCTACAGCACTCTACAAGTGTTTTCTGTATAGCACAACCGGGAGGTCAGTGCTGCAGGGCAGTGTCCATTTGTTCATGAGGAAAAGGTGTGAGAACTGTTTCATCCTTGCTACCTGTGCGTGCAGCATTAGCTCAGTGTCTGGCATGCGGCAAACATTCAAGGGATGCTTGCTGATTGACAGACTGTCAGGATCCAAATCCAGGCTCTACACCTGGAACCACGCCTTTGCCTGCACTGTTTCTACCTCTGGGAACAAAGTTTCTGGCAACACAGGGACATGGTATCCTGCCACCCCAGACCAGGAAGACAGGACAAAGTTTCTGTCACACCCAGCCCAAGTACCCCGTGAACCCTCCAAGGGCAGGCCTTTGTTCTTCCCCAGTGCCCAGCAGGAGGTCCTCCCACGGGGGTCAATATGTGCTAAATGGGGAAGTCTGTCTTGCTCCATTCTAGGGCAGACCTAGGTTGTAGGAGGCCAGGACTGAATAAAATCCATGTACAGGAAGAGTCTGGTTCACTAGGTCACATTTCCTCCTTACTCAACCAACCCTCATGGTTCCCTATGGTCTCTGGATGAAATAGAAAAGACCACTTGGTCCCAAACCTATCTTTCCAGCCTTCTTACACATCATTCTCCTTAGCAATGACCAGGCAAGCTGGATTTCCTAATCTTCTTCCTCCACACCTTTATTCTAGCTGTTCCCCAGGGCAAGAAGGCATTCTCTCCCTCTAATAATCTTTTATTTCCTTCAGAAGTCAGCTCACAAATCCTTTCCTGGTCTCCACGTGCACCCCACATGGGTTAGTGTGGATAGACTGCACAGCCCTTTCAGACCGGCTGGTTCATTTCCGTCCCAGTATCCCCAGCACTTAGCGCAGTCCCTGATGCAGGCTAGACCCTGAATAAATACTAGTGCACTGACTGAATGCTGCTGAGATTGTGGAGGATGGAGGATGGTATCAGATGATACCCGGCTGTGGCCTAGAACACCGGACTAAGAAACAACACCCTCTGCTGGCAGGGTTGAACCTCAACCTGGCTCTTGTGCAGGCACCTCCAACTATCGGTTCCACAGCTGCCCCAGGTAGGCTGGCTCTACAGTTCCCCAAGTGTGCCAGTCTGAGGGACACTTCTCCATCCTCACCCATCCGTTCTTTCTTTCATCATTCTCCCCTGATCTCCTGGTTCCTTCCACAACCACACAGCAACATCCCAGCTTGTGGTAGCCCACCAAAGATCTGGACGGGCTGAGCTGAGGCCTCAGAGGGGATGTGTCAGTGGGGCTTTGGGATCAATGTTCCATGCAGAGAAATCAATTCACAAAAGACAGGCCAGAGCCCCAGGGCACCGAGGCCAGAGCCCCAGGGCACTGGGCCCAGAGCCCAGCTCTGGTGCTCAAACACTTGTCTACTTACGGAATCAAAGAACACAGAATTCACAGATGGAGGGAAGCCCCCAAAACAGAATGTTAGATACTGAAAGGGCCTTAGAGTACTAGAAAGAAATACTCAGAATACAAAATGCCAGAATTGTAAAGGATCTTAAAATAAAGAATGTTAAGAGTTGGAAAAAGAGTCTCAGAACCTAGGATGTCAGAGCTGGAAAGCACCTAGAACTTAGAACACACAGAATGCCCAAGCAGATCAATCCATTGCTTGACAGGTGCAGAGGAGGCCTACAGAAGATGGATGGATGGAGCCCAAGTTTCTAGCCCTTTCTCCACTGACTTCCTAGTGTAACACCGAAAGGCCCGATCTTCCTCCTGCCATTTCCTCACCTTCCATCTTTTCTGTCTGAAGACAAGACTTCCCTGATCTTGGTGCCAAGGAAACCTCCAAAGTAGAATGAACTAGCGCCAGCCCTCATCATGGAAGAGGCACAAAGGCGAGGAGGAAGGTTTAGAGCCCCGAGAGGCGGTACCCAAGCTGGTCCCCCATACCCAGTACTGCTCTTGGGCAAAAACCCCCCAAACCCTCACTCATACCTGGTGCTATGGAGGGAGGTCCTTTCTTGGGGGAAGTTGTGGGGGCAGGGCCAAAGTGGAACCCGGGGGAAAGAAGCACTAGTGGGGGGATTTTAGACAGCATGTTTTCCACAGAATCTCAGAACGCCAGAAGGGCCAGGAGCCCTCATCCATGTGATTCAGCAAACATCACCTCCCTGCTATCCCCGATAGTTAGTGTCTCCCCAAAGGCTTCTGGTGATGGGAACTTCTGTTCTTACTAAGGCGGAGTCCATCCCCACTCCGGACGCCACTAAGGGCTAAGGAAGGTTCCTTATGTTCAGCCTAAATCTGTTTCTCAACAACTTCGCCCTACGGCTTCTAGCTGTGCCCTCTGGTGCTGGGCACAGCAAATGTAAGCTCTCTTCTCCAAGAGAGCTCTTCAGATTCTTATTAATAATAGCTGTGATAAAGTACTTTGAGATGTGCAAAATACAAATATTACTTCATTTTATCAGCACAAACCCCTGGGAAGGAGGTGCTATAATTATTCTTCTTTTACAAATGGTGAGACAGAGGCCAAGTGGCTTGCCCAGGGTCAGCCAGCTAGTTGAGTGAGGTCTGAGTCTTGCTGACTCCAGGCCGGCGCTCTGTCCAGCGTACCCCGCGGCCGCCCTGAAGGCCGTTATCCCGTACCCACAGCCCGGAGGCCTCTCTTTTCCAAGCTCCTGCAGTCTTCCTCCGTCCCCTCACTATCCTGGATGTCCTCCTGGGACACCCTCCAGTTTATCAGCATCCCGTTTAAAGTTCGGTGTCTAGCAGCAGACTCACTCCTCGCCGGCGGGGACGTGACCAGGGCAGGACGGCAGCCCCATCCCCCTGAGCTAAGACGGCCTCTGACCTCCTGCCTGGCCTGAATGGTGGGACTAGAGCAATGGAGGCGGCTGAGTGACCGATGCAGGGTGGCCATGGTGGTGGAGGCGAGGGGCCAATACCTGGGCACAAGGAGGCACAGGCGGTTTTCTGGCCGCTCTGGCCCTCACAGAAGGAGCCCCCGTTGAGAGGTGCCGGGTTGGTACAGCTCCGGCTGCGTTTCTGCCAGCCTCGCCCACAGGTGGCACTGCAGGCTGACCACTCCGTCCAGGTCGACCACCCACCGTTCACTGGTGTGGGACAGAGAAGGGACCAAGATCAGCGGGGCCTGAGGCTCGGCAAGGAGCACCTCCCCACGGTGGGCTTGGGGGCACAAGGGTGAAGGCAATGTCCTTGCTGGGACCGGCCCCCGTACAATCCTGGCTGCAAGGGGAGGTGCCCCCAAAGCAGAGGAGGAGGAGGTGAGGGGAGTGGGTGGGAGCGCCAGACCTTGGCCAGCTCCCACATGGGACCCCGTCTCCCACGCCTGGCAGAGTGCTCCACCCCTGAGAGCGGCGCAGATCTGGGGTCCTCTCACCCACCTCATACTATCTGCCAAGGAATAAAGTCAGAGGCTTTCAGCCCCACTGGCCCTGGGCTCTCCCCTTCCTGTACCCATACTTCCTGGGCATATCCTCCTGCAGACCTCTGCCTGGCCATCCATCGCCTGCAGCACTACCTGGTGATGAGCCCCCCAGCCTCCATTTCCCCTTAGAGCATGGCAGCTCGTGCGTCTCTCTGAGACCGGAGCACCTGCGGCCCTTCTCCGATCACTGAGCTCTCCCTCCGTCACAGCCAAGGCCACTGAGGGCCCTCAGAGGAAGGGGCTGGGAGGCTCACCGTAGACAGTGACGGCGGCCGAGGAGCTGCGGCGACGAGCCACGATGTTCTTGGCCACGCAGGTGTAGTTGGCCGTGTCGGCCAGGCGGGCCTGGCGCACCACCAGGCTGTGCTCCCGGGTCACGTAGACGTTGGGGTCCAGGGACGGGTCAACCAGGTCCTCGTTTCGGAGCCATTCCACCTGGGAGGGCAGGGAGATGCTAGCGGATTTGTCTGCCCAGAAAGGCTCTGCCAGGGAAGGGGATGCCCAGCATCTGTCTGAACGATGCCTTCCTAGAGGGCCCTTAGGAGGGGCAGAGAAGTGTGAGCTCTGCCTACATGGTCCTGCCCAACATGCCCCTGGAAGGGTCTTAGTCGGAGCTGAGAGTGGGAAGACCACCATTCACAGAGAGGAGGTAGGTCGCCAATGTGGGGAACGATCAGCAAGTGTGTCCTGGAACTGGCATCCTGGGTACTGCCCAAGCCGGGCCTGGGGCACAGGATGGTGGGGCAGGCTGATGTCCGGGGGCTCAGGTCTAGGCCCAAGGTACCCAGAGCAGGCTGGGCTTGGACCGCTGGAGTGCTGAGACACTGGGGCTCATCCAGGTATACCACTCTTACTGCCCAGTGAGCAAACTCAGGGCAAGAGAAGTGAACTTCTTGTGGCTTGCCCGGGGTCACAAAAGAGTAAATAGTCTGGCCACAATTAGGACCCAGGTCCTTTCATCATAGACATAAGGTTTTTTCTAATATACCCCACTTCTGTGAGGGCCGAGTAGGTGTTGCCTGTGGGGCACTGGACCCCCACAAAAAGCATCCAGCCAAAAACAGTACCAGTCTGTCGTGGGGGAGGAAGCCCATGGGGAGAGGCCTGAGCTCATGCCCCTTTGCAGACCCCCTTCCCACAGCTTGAGACTATGGTGGGCTCCCCTTCTCCTGGCAGATGGGCGGCGTGGCAGACCCCTCACAGCAGAACCTGGATGGGACTGCTGTCACTGCCATCCCAGGCTTTTACTGGATTATAGGCTCAGAGACCATCCTGCCCAACCCTGTCACTTTTATGAGAAAGGAGGCCCCGAGAACAGAAGCACCTTGCTTGCCCAGAGTTATGTCCTGAGCTGATTACACATCCTGGTGTTCAGAGGGTCTGGCTGGCGTGTGGGCTGGGGGTCCAGAGGAACAGGAAGGTGAGTGAGCACGCTGACTCCCTAAGCTCCAAAGGGCTAGAGAAAGTGGGCTGTGAGCCTCCCCTCCCCTCCCCCCCGTCTCTTACCTCGGCAGGAGGGATGCCCTCAGGTGGGCGGCAGGGCAGGACGATGCCCTGCTCCAAGGACACTTCCTTGGCCAGAGGCTCCTGTTCAAAGTTCTTGCGCAAATCTGGGAGGAGACAAGAGAGAGCTGAGGGCTTCCTGGGTCTGGCACAGACCCTGCCAGGTACAAGAAGAGGTCTTTTCCCTGGGCACTGAAGCGGAACCCAGACTCTGGGAGTAGGGGCACTCTGACAGTGGCTGGCCCCCAGAGTGGTGGTGGGGACCGAGTCCGGGCTTCAAGGGGAGCGGGTCAGAGATTCCACCATCAAGAACAGAGGCTTGTTCCAGAGCCCGGAAACGGAGTTTGCTAGTGGGCTTTTCTACGACCACCCTCAGGGCTGGAAAGGAACTTTTCTGTCCCAGCGGCATTTCCCCTCCTGGGGTTACAGCACCGAGGGCAGTCTGTCCAGCAGCCTCCGAGTTCAGGCCAGGACTGAGGCCCAGCAGGGGATGGCCCCCAGGCCTCCCTGAGCTCCTGTCCATAGGAGGCTCACTTGGCTCTGACTCCCCATCCAGAGAAGTCCATTGTGGCTCTCTTTCCCTATCCAAGCAAGGGCCTTGTCTCTCCTCAAGGAAGGTCCTTCCCTGACTAGGACAGGTACCCTCCCAGGCATCCCCATGGTGCTCACAGGCAATGCGGACATAGGCCTTCTGGCTCTTGGTGGTGCCCGAAGAACTCCAGGCTACACACTGGCACCAGTACTCCTCCAGACCAAAGACTTTTTCCACCTGTTGCCTGGAGATGTTGATGCGGACCTCCATCACGGGCAGCCCTGGATGTGGAGGAAAGGACCATGAGGACTGCTGAGGGCCCACCCATCTGGAGGAAGGTACATGGACCCCGGCCTCAGGGGCACCTGCGCTACTCGGGGGGGGGCCCAGAAATTCAAATCTGGCCAAGAGGTCTGGGCTAGAGGGGCGGGCCCTGGTGTCCTGGAGCTGGGGCGCTGAGACACTGGCTCAGAGAGCTCAGAACCCTGAAGAGACTCAGAGCCGGAAGGGGTCTTGGAGATCAGGGAGTCCGGCGCTATTTTGCCATCCAGAACCCGAGGCTCAGAAAGGTGAAATGGCAGGGCCCGACCCGTGCACGTGTCCTGACAAGGCTGCTCAGGAGCTTCTGGCAGATGCTGCGTGCAGCACTCTACGCAGAAGGCAGACAGGGAAAGGGGGGCTGAGTGGGGAGACTTCCTCTGCGGGGGGGCCAGGTCCGAGGCACAAAGGCTGAGTTCCAGTTTAATTCTGCTGCGGGAGGGAGAGGGACCAGGGAGAGCAGAAGGGAGCCCAGGGGGTGGATGCCGTGGCTTTCTCTCCTCCTCTTCCTCATAGTGCACTGAGGTCGGGCCTTGCAAAGGGAAGAAGGACCAACTTTTCTAACTTCACTTCTCAGTCATTAATCTGTCCTCAGGCCACCAGAGGAATGACACGGGAGGTTCTGGGTGGGGGAAGTCTTTAGGACAAGACATCAGGGAAGGCTTCCTGGAGGAAGCGGCATTTGAACAGGACTTCACAGGACAAGCAAGAACGGAGGCAGTGAATGCCTCCACTGCCAGCCACTGGTCTGTCCGACCCTCTATCCATCCTGCTTAATGGCTACAATTCTGTCCCCTTGGCCACTTCAATGTCCTCCAGCCCCCAGTTTCATCTGTCTCCCATCCATCTGTCCCTCCCCACACCTGTGTGTCTGGCCACCAAAAGCAGGGTGCCTAGGAGAGCAAAACCTGTTTGTTTCCAATTTCTCCTCCTCCTGACCCCAATTTCCCTTGGGTCACTGGCTTATCAGAAAGAGAGAGCAAGGCAGGGATGGGAATGTGTTTCTATTGTTAACAGAGAAATTCAATTAGGGCTGCAGTGCAGAGAGTCCGGTCTGAGCCCAGCGGAAGGAGCCAAACTTAGCTCAGCTGGTTTAGATCAGGGTGGCTGGGCGGTGTGGGAGCCCTCCCTTTCATCTGCCAACCTGACCTTCCAACGGCACCTGTCTTTGTCTCCTGCCCCACCAAAGAACTAACGGTTAACCCCTTCTACCTCCGGCCTGGAACCCGTTTTTCACAATTAGCACGGCATAGAAAAAAATAAGTCCGGATTAGGAGCAAAGAGACCAGATTTGAGTGCTGGGTGCGAGTCACCGGTCCAGTTTCCTGCTCTGATACTCCCTAGCTGTGTGACCTTGGACAAGTAGATCACTGGTGCTGCATTATAAGCGGAGGCGATCGGCTTAGGGCTTCTAAGCTCTGACATTCCATGTTCTCAGGTCCCTTCCACTTCTGACATGCTAGGTGTTGAGGTCCGAACCCTGGCCGTCTCATCGGTCAGATGGGATAATCATACCTGCTGGGCTAGACTAGATCCCTAGGCTGAGATTCGGATCCTGCACTTGTAACCCTAACTAAATTGCTGTTTCTCGCTGGTATAAGGAAGAAGAAACTTTTCTACAGATCTACAGTGTCTAGTCTTGCAGCATTTCCTGGGGGCACTGAGAGGCTGCCCAAGGTCACTCCACTAGGATGCCTCAAGAGACCCAAAGGTCACCCCTTTTCTGGCCTTGCTAAATGAATCTGCTAAGGTGTTAGCTGGTAATAAAGGCAGGGACCCTCCCTGGGCCACTTACCATCGTCACAGCCTAATTGACTCTGCTTTCCAACTTCCTATTTCTGCTTAGGCAACTTCTTTAGTATGTGCTCCTTTCCAATATTTCCATGACCTCATCTTCACTCCCTATAATTCATCCTTTACACCACTGACAGACTAATCTTCCTCAGATTCAGATTTGATTATGTCACACCTCTGCTCAAAAGTCTTCAATGACTCCCTGTTACTAAAGGAATCAAAGTCAGATCCTCGATGGGATTCAAGGTCCTTCACAATCTGGTACTGCTTCACCTTTCTTGCTTTAACTCACATCCCTCCCTTATATAAACTCTATAATTCAGTCAAACCAGCTTACTCTCTATTGGCCAAACCTATCCTGTGCTCTCCTTGGCTTTCAGTGCTCTTACTTTCACCCTTCCCAGTGCCTGGAACTGTCCATCCTCCTCTCTTCCTCACTGCAATAATTCCTTCTTGTTATTTAAAGTCCAGCTCAAACACTGCTTCTTCCAGGAAACCTTCCTTGATGTATCTTCATAAAGACATCCTCCACCTAAAACCTCACTCTGCTTTGTTCCTTTCTAAAAACTTAGTTGTCATTGCATATTCTGTTCTGATGTCTCATCCCTCTACTAGACAGGGCCATGCCCTGGGCTTTTGATTGAACTGAACAGGCAGTGACCATGTGGAACCCCTAATGATCTTTGCCCCACCAGCCCTAACCCTGGCATTAGCTGCAGCCTGACTTCCTTAATCTCCATCTCGTTTCTTGGTGAGCCTGAAAAAAGCAGCACAGACTGGGATATGTACCATCTAATGGAGAACAACTCCTTCCTTTTCTGCCTTCTTCTTCTCTCTCTGTTCCTTTTCTCCTTTCCTTTCTTCTCCCTTCTCTTCCCCTCTTCTACTTCTCCCTTCTCTTTTCTTCCTTTCTCCTCGCTTCTCTTCCACTCTTCTCTCTTTCTCATTTTCCCTTCACTTTCTCTCTCCCTCTCCTTTCTTCCCTTATCCTGTTTTCCTTTCCCCTTTCCCCTTCTCTTTTCTCTTCTTGAGCTCTGGTTTCAATATGGCCTGGTTATCTCTTCAGTCCTGTAGACCCCTTCACCCAGTATAATATATATGTATACCCTTAAAAAGATCGGGCACAGAAAGCAATGTGGGCTGTTTGGGGTAGCTCAGACCTGAATTGCCCTGGAATCACTGTGCAGGGCTGGGTTTAGCTCCTCCCCTCTCCCATGCTTTCTTTTCCCTTTCAAAGCCTGGGTTTTATCCCTTTAAGTTCCAAAGGCCCATTGCAGAAATCAGGGACAATGGGGGACAGTGGCAGCTGCAGCTGCAGAGGACAGGTGTGTATATGGAAGCAGATGTAACCTTGGCTGGCCCAGGCCTTTCTGGGGATGTAGCAATTAAGATGTTCTGTGAATGTGTGTGTGAGCAGGGGGAGGGTGATAAGGGACAGAGGGAAGAGGAAGGGGAAAAGGAAGAGTAGAGGGGAAGAAAGGAAGAAGGAAAGAAGAGGGAGAGGTGAGTAAAGAGAGAGAGAGAGAGAGAGAAGAAAGGAGGGAGAGAGGGAAACTAAGAGGAAGACAAAAAGAAATGGAGGAAGAAGAGAGAGAGAAAGAAGGCGAGAGGAAGGGAAAGAGATCAAGGAAGGGGAGAGGAAGAAAGAAAGGGGAGGGGAGAGAGGGAGAAAGAAAAAAAAGGGGCAGGAGAAAGATGAAGAGAGATGAGTAGTGAGACAGATAAAGAGAGGAGAGAAGGAAGCAAAGGAGAAGGAGGGAGGGAGAGAGAGAGGGCCCAACAGCCCAGGCCTATGTGATCAGTTACCAGTATGTTTGTGTTTGTTGACTGAGCCCCTAGGATGACCTTAGTGGCTCTATTTTCACCCTCTCATAAATCTGGTTCTAATAACCAATCAGTTTGTTTAACAAACAATAAATTACCACTTTCCAAGGCTGTGCTTAAATACTTAGGTCAGCAAATTTGGGTCTTTTATGGAGTCAGAGTTTCTGCTCTAATGTATCATATTTATCTCTTTTTTGGGGCCTGAAGATTCCCCAGTCCTGAGTAGAAGAAGGCTGGGAGCCTAAGGAGCTTCCTCCCACCTGGCTGCCAAGGGGTGGCTCCCAAGCAAACATACCTTCCCATGTCCCCAAAGTGTGCTCCTGGCCCTTCAGTGTGTAGGTTTATGGAGAGGCAGGAGGCAGGAGAGTGATGGTGCCATCCTGTCCTGCCATGCCCTTCCTGGACAGAGCTAGTTTTACTTTCTGGACTCCAACTTTGCCATCTGTAAGATGGGGCTAAACCCTATGTTGGCTGCCTCACCAGGCTGCTGCAAGAAAACCATTGTGTAAACATGGTGCACTACAGCAAGAGTAATTATATTATTATAATTAAATACATAACAAGAACATAAATACATATTATTATTAATAATAAGCAAGGGCTGCTCTGTCTCTCCAGCTCCCCCGCCCCCTAAATTAAATTCTGGCTAGCTTTGAGAGGACAGAATAAGATCTAATAATGAGAGCTACTAGGACCCGTAGAGGTCACTGGGTCCCACCCACACTCTCAGCACCCAGCATGGTGCCTGGCACCTCAGCCAGTACTCATGAAAGGGTCCAGAACAATAGATGTTACCAGAGAGAGAAATAAAAGAGAGGCAGAGAAAAATGAGAGACAGAGGAAAAAGGGAAGAAAGACAAAGAGAGGGAAGAAATGGAGAGAAGAGAGAGACCAAAAAGGGGGGGGGGAGAGAAAGAGACAGACAGACAGATACCAGACAGACAGACATCTAGACAGTCAGATGTCCAGACACAGTTAGATACCTAAACACACAGATGTTTAGATAGACAGCTATCTAGACACACAGGCAGACACCTAAACACACAGACATAGATAGACACACAGACAGGAGGGAGGGAGGGGGAGAATGCAGGCTGTTTTCAAGGCCAGGCTTAAATAAAGTGGTCTTAGGGCCCACAATTCCCTGGGATGCTAATTCCCAGGTCTTGCCATAGCCCCAGCAGGGCAGGTCCCATGGTACAGCACAGGCTCCCTGTTGGGGACAGTCACAGCATTTTGGGGCTGACCACAAGAGTTGGGGGGAGCCAACAGAACCCAGCCCTGATAGAGCCTATTTAAGCAAGGGAGCTTAGGACGTGGGGTGTCAAGGCTGGGAAGGTCCAACCCCCCCCTTTTACAGGAGACAAAGTGGGGCTGCAGAGAGGGAGTGACCAAAGTCGCCTCATGAGGCGAGGAGGTTAAAACCGTTTCCGACGAGGACCAGAGGAATTAGGGGCTGCTCCAGCACACTCTCTTCCAGAGAGGTTTGGAGTCTGGGTGACTGGCCCATTTCCTGCTCCGTCAGTGCCTTAGTGATGGGCACAGGGAAATGATGTGAGGGGTCCTGAATGAGAAGGGCTACTGCAACAACCCCACTCTTCTCTAGCTTCCTGAGGTAGATAAAGCCTATGAGAAACCCTCTCTGGAACTTGTAACAGCCTTGATTTAAACTTGGAATGGACTCAGAGAGTTCCAACCCTCTCATTTTACAGAGGAGGGAACTCGGGGTTTTGCCCAGGGTCACTGGGCTAATAAGTGTCAGAAGCAGGATTTGAATCCAGGACCTTTGAGGCCAGTCAATGCCGTTTCTGTATTACTGTTCTCCTGGATTCTGGTCCCACTGTAAGTCCAGCTCCCTATGAGACTGGGCCATGTGTGAGGTTACTTCCAGCTCTTGGATCTGCGATCCTATGTTCCTCTTTTTTTTTGTCTTTGCAAGGAGAGTGGGGTTAAGTGACTTGCCTAGGATCACACAGCTAGTAAGTGTTCTCTCCACCAGCTGCCCCTTTGTCCCTCTTCCAAGTTCCTGAGCCCTTTGCCCCAGCCCATGGGCTAGCTGGCTCAGCATGGGGGTGATATAAGGGGCTACCTCTCCTGGGAACCCCAGGACTGGAGCAGCAGAAAGGAAGGTGACCCTGCTCCCTAATGGAGCCTCCTGCCCAGCATCCCTGGGATCATTCTTCTTTCCTTATACTTGGGACCCTACTCCTGCCCTCCCCAAAGGCCTGAGCCCCGACCCTGCCCATCTCCTCTCCCTGACTCTTCATGTCACAGGAGAAAGGGCAAGGAGCAATTTCCCTATGTAAGGTTCTCATAAAGGAGATCCTTAGGGTCTGTCAGAGGCCTCCCTGCTTCTCTCCCTACAATGCCAACCGCTGTTTCTAAGAAGGGAAGTCATGGGCAGCTAGACTGAGATGGAGAGGGCAGAGCTTGTGGACAGCTGCGTGGGGAACCAAAATAACTCGCCTGAATAGAAGCCCTTGCTTATTTTTATTACTAATAATAGGTATTCTTTCTCTTTGTATCTCTAGCACCTAGTACAATGTATGGCACATTGGTTGACGTGCAGTCATTTCATCTGTGTCCAACTCTTTGTGACCCTATTGAGGGTTTTCTTGGCAAAGATACTAGGGTGGTTTGCCATTTGTTTCTCTAGCTCATTTTACAGATAAGGAAACTGAGGCAAATAGGGGTAAGTGGCTTGCCCAAGGTCACACAGCTAATAGATGTCTGAGGCCAGATTTGAATTTAGGTCTTCCCAACTGTATCCATTGTCTGGCACATGGCGGGTATGATGGCTGGAAGTGGTAGCCGGCCTTCAAATCTACCCACTCTCTCAGATGCCTTACAAAGCACTTTGGGTGCCCCTCTCTAATGTACCTGTCCTAAATTATGGGGAATGGCAGTTATTTGTGTGGTTGCCTTATCCCCTGAGATAAGTAAGCTCCAAGCGGTAGGGTGACAAATGGGTTCTTGTCTGGTTATCGTTCTCCCATCAGGACCAGAGGGCTTGGCAAACAGGGCCCACTTGGGGAAGGGCTGCTGAAGTTGCCCAGACTCACAGCCTCCCCAAGGACAGTGGGGGGAAGCTGTGTTTAGCCCCCTGGTCTAAGGTTGGAGGACCTTCAGGTGAATTCTGGCTCTGTTGTTTCCTAATCTGTGAGACGAGGGAAATGAGCCAGATGACCCGAGATAGTCTGGGACAGAGGGGCAGAGAGAAAAAAGCAGATTGGTAACCAATTCCATTGCATCCTTAGCTCTATGACTGGTTTCCTGTGAGATCTGTGACAAGTCAAGTTCCTTGTCTGGGTCTGTTTCCTCACCTGTAGATACAGGGAGTCAGACCAGACAGACTCCCAAGCCCCTTCTGGCTGGGACATTTGATAGATCTGTGATTGCTTTTTTATGCTGCACCAGTATCTATCCTCAGTCATTTAAATGTTACCAGTTACAGTTACATTCACTTGTTACCAGTTTAGTCTTTAGAAAAAGCTGTCTGGGCCCCAGAACCCCATTCTGCTCTGAACACACAACAGAGACTAATAGGCCTGCTTCCTCAGCCCTTCCCATCCTTGTTCTCCACCCATCCCTGATTCCTTCCCGTTTCCTTCCTCTATCCTTTCCCCCCTCCTGCCCTTCCCATCCCTTCCCCCTATCCTTGCTCCCCTGCCCTCTCCCATCCCTGCATGCCTTCCCCTTATCCCTGCCCCCTCCCACCCCCCCCACCTTGGCCCTGTCCCCTTCCCCAATCCCTGATTCAGGCTCACCACTGCCCTTCTCAGTGCTGTGCTCTGTTATGTGGTCTCCCTGGTGAACCCACTCCCCATTGCACTTGAAGTAGATCTGGGTGGCAGGGCTGGCCTTGCATGTGAGTGTCACTGGCTTGTTCTTGACAATGTAGACATCCTCAGGCTCCACTAGGAAATGGGGTAACAGGTCAGGGTTGGCTCCAGGCACTGGGTTGGCCACAGTGGCACTCTGCTGGGCACCTAGGATGGCAAAGGGAAGGGATGAGAGGCCTAGAAACAAGCAGATACACAACATGGCCTCTTGGGCCTCTGGAGGGGACATCCTGTCTTGGGGTCTACCCTCTCAAAAAATACCGCATCCTGGTCAGAGTCATGGTTATAGGACTTACAGTTAAAAGAGACGCAAAGGGGAAACTGAGTTCTGGAGAGAAATGACCTGCCCTGAGTTAAAGGGAAGACCAACTTGGGACTTTTAGCTCCAAATGCAGAGCCTTCCCCATCCAGCCACATGGTCTTGGCCCAGAGAGAGGCCTTTCTCCCTCCTGTTTTTTTTTTTTTTAAATTAAAGCTTTTTATTTGTATAACATATGTATGGGTAGTTCCCCAGCATTGATCTTAACAAAGCTTTCCATTACAAAATTTACCCCCAGTCCCCTCCCCTCCCCTAGATGGCAGGAAGTCCACTACATGTTAATAATGTTGAAATGCTTGAGAAGTTATGCAAGAAAAATCCTATCTACAAGAAAAAAAAAAGAATCAGAGAAAGGCAACACAATGCAAGCAAATGTCAATAGAGATCATGAAAATGTTACGTTGTGGTCCATATTTCATTTCCCTCTCTCTGGGTGTATATGGTTTTCTTCAGTGAACAATTGGAACTGGTTTGAGACAATTCTCTGTTACAGAGAGCCATGTCCATCAGAATTGATCATCATGTAATACTGTTGTTGCTGTGCATGATGATCTCCTGATTCTGCTCGTTTCATTCAGCATCAGTTCATGCAAGTCTCTCCAGGCCTCTCCGAAATCGCCCTGCTGGTCGTTTCCCACAGAGCAACAATATTCCATAACATTCATATACCATAATTTACTCAGCCACTCTCCAACTGATGGGCATCCCTTCAGTTTCCAGTTTCTAGCCACCACAAAAAGGGCTGCCACAAATATTCTTGCACATGTGGGGCCCTTTCCCTCCTCTAAGATCTCCCTGGGATATAAGCCCAGTAGAAACACTGCTGGGTCAAACTCCTTCCCGTTTTCAGGTAAAAAAAGAAAGCTTCATTAGAAGTTACCACATTAAGGAGAAAAGTCACAAGAGAAGGAGTGTATGAGACTAAGTCAGCCAGGATCACAAAGGTCGCTCTTTGCCAACTGCTCGCTGTTAGGGCCAGCCAGGGAGCTTTACCCCAACTCCATGGCCCCTCCCAGGTCATCTGTCTAGCCTCTACAACATCCCAAAGAAGCAGTCACCCAGCTCCTGCCTGAATGCCCAGTGCCGGGACTGGGGGGCAGGCCCGCCTACCTCCAGACAGCTCTGATTTGGAGATCATTCCTATTCCGCTGCCCCCAGCGTTGTCCCCCGAGGCCTGAGCAGAACAAATTTACTCCCTCTTCCTCTTGAGGCATTTATCACCTCCTCCCCAAGTCTTCTCTTGTTTGAGCAATAGATTCCTTATTCCTTCGAGTGATCCTCATGTGTCCTGGCCAGTCCCCTTCTTTCAATGTGCTCTTATTTGTCCAGGTCCACCCTAAAATGTGTGGCCCACAACCAGACCCCATGCTCCCGTGTTAGTCTGGTCAGCCCGGGGGGAGTGAAGAGGGGTCTCTATCTGGGGGTCTCACCTCCTTCCTGGCACCAGATATTGCTACGCCTGGAGGGCAAGAGGCAGGAAGCCGAAAATCCCTTCCAATACTGGTGAGGCAGGGTGGTGTAAGAGGAAGAACAATGACTGAGGCGGAGGTTGTTGTTCAGCTGATTTATTGTGCCTCTCCGTGAGCCCATCTGGGGTTTTCTTGGCTAGGATGCTGGAGTGGTTTGCTGTTTCCTTCTCCGGTCATTTTACAGATTAGGAAACTGAGGCAAATAGGGTGAAGTGACTGCCTGGGGTCACACAGCTAGGAGTGTCTGAGGCTGCATTTGGTCCTCCAGACTCCATCCACTGCACCACCTAGCTGCCTTTTTGGAGTTAGAGGACTTGGGTTCAAATCACACCTTGGTTAATCCCTACTTATGTGAGCTTGTCAGACTCCAGTGCCTCATCTGCTCAATGAGGGGACTGGACTTGATGGCCTGAGAATCTCTTCTGGTCCCACATCTCTGATCCCAGGACCTCTCAGAGCTTCAGTGCCCTTATCTGTAAAATTCACTATCTGTCCCGTAGGGCTGCTGTGAGGAAAAAGAATCTGCCGCCGTGCTGAGGAGCTGGGACTAACCTTGTCTCTGGAAAGCGCTGGAGAAGTCGGGGTTTAGAGGTAGCCAACACTTGGGGTGTCGTTTTTTTTTTTTGCTTTTGGTTGAGGCAGTTGGGGTTAAGTGACTTGCCCAGGATCACACAGCTAGGAATGTTAAGTGTCTGAGACCAGATTTGAACTCAGGTCCTCCTGACTTCAGGGCTGGTGCTCTATCCACTGCGCCACCTAGCTGCCCCACTGGGGCGTCACTTTTGCTTTCCAGTCAGGCTACCCCCTTTCTTGCCTTTCTGGCCTCTCTCCCCTTTTCTCTGAGTCTCACAAACCCCCCAAATTTGAGGGAGGAAGAAGAAAGGGTTCAGTTTGGGGCATCTCTCCCAGGACACTCCACAAAGCTTTGCCCCTGACCCTCCCAGGACTCCTTGCTCCCCAATATCTGGTGGATGCCGGGACCATTATGCACAGTAGCCAATTGTCCCTTGTGCAAAGAGAGTCGGGCGGGATCTCCTAAGCACCTTGCTCAGTGTGCAGCTGAGTGGGAGCCCTTTCTAATGTCCTTTGGGTTCCCCGGTTTCTACATGAACCTTCCGATGAGAGGGAGCCTGTAAGCTGTGGGGCCAAGCTGGGCCTGATGTTCTCTTCCCCCTTCCCCCGTCTCTGTTCTCTGGGTCTCTCTCCCCTTCATGTGACCTCCCTATGGCAGTTGGGATCATTCAGGCAAATTTCTGAGCATACGGACAGCCAGATTAGGGAAAAAGCAGTTTTACCAGGCCTGACACCAGGACGAGTCTAAATGGATTTTTAACCCTGCCTCAACTCTGCCCTCTGATCTTGACCCAGTCATTAAATTGATCCTCCCATCTCGCCCAATTCTAGTTCTGAAACCACGGTCCAAATTCCATCCCAATCTAACCCTTCCAGTTTAATGTCTTCCCATCACCCAATTCCAGCCCAATCTCCAGTCCTTGCCAAGCTGGTCCAATCCACCCTCAGCTTTTCAGCCCCATCCCAATACCATTTGTCCTTCCCTTTGGTCTGCCCACATCCATATCAACTCTACTGCTTCTGGATGTAGAGAGGTCGGAGTTTGGGGGTATGGGCAAGGGAGAAAGAAAGCAAAAAGAACTTGGAAAGAGCATTAGGTGCTGTCCCTGCCACTAACTCATTGCCTGACTTTGGACACATCCCTCAGTCTTCTTATCTGTAAAATGAGTGAGTGGGATTTCCAGCCCTGGAAGTCTGTGATTCTAAGGCAGCAGAGAAACAGAGAGACCTTGGAAAGGTCCCAATGGCCCAGAAGTGGGGATCTGAATTCTATTTCAGTAGAATCTGGGGCATGTTTCTGGCCTGGGCCTGTCCACTGGAGTCCTGTCTCTCTGTGGCCAGGGAATGTGAAGGGAGGAAAATGTTTAGCCCTCATTTCCTCTTCCCCCTCTCTTCCCCACACAGGCAGCTCTGCTCTTGGGGGGGGGATGCTTCAGGGCTCAGCTCAGCCCCTTTCCCTGATTCCTTCACTCTCTACCTGCCATTCCAGTGCTCTGTGTACCCCAGGATCCTCAAGAACCCACTTCCTGAGCCCCAGACTTCCTAGTCATGTTTCCCTGCCTGGGGCAGGGGTTGCTTGGGAGTGGGGAGTTCTAATACCCCAAGCTAGTCAAGGGATTCAGGGAGGGAGGGGAAGAGACTTCACCCTGCGGTCTGTCAGAGCCGGCAGACATCTCTGTGCCCTCTGGGAGCCCGCTGCCAGGGCTGTGGCCACCCAAGAGGGGGTGGGGCAGGTCCAAGGGCTTCCTAAGCTTTCCTCTCCAGCATCGCTGTCGGCCCATCCATTACTGCACCAAGCATTGCTAGCGTCAGGCGCCCGCTGAACCCGCCACAATCCCTCATGTCTGCATTTAACTGCTAATGAAAAATAAATGTTCCGTGACCAATGAGGGGCACAGCTCACTTCTCTGGGGGCTGCATCACGCCAAGCCACGCCATGCTCTCCGCCTCCTCCTCCTGCTCTAGCAGGGAGGCCCAGGGGATGTTCGACCCTTCCCTCCTCGGCAGCCAAGGGCGCCCACCGGAGTCCCGAGGTCAGGGGCAGGGGGCTGCTCCCGGCGACAGGCGTGAGGGCCCCTTTTGGGTTTTCGTCGCTCTAATCTATACAACGGGGCTGATACCCCCTGCTTCCTTTCCCTCCTGGGCCCAGTTTGAGGATCAATATCTGAATAATCTTTCTCACACACAGATGTGGTCAAGTAACTTGTCAGCTCAGAACTCTTTAGTGATTCCTTATAGTCTGTGGAATAAAATCCCAACTCTTCTGTTTGGCATTCAAGGCCCTTCACAGTCTGATGCCCCCACCTTTCCAGCTCTTCCATATTACTCCCATGCATTCTGTACTCCAATTAAAAAGGACGGTTCTCTGAGCTCAGAACATGCATGCCCTGGGATTTCCTGCCTTTCTCCTTCTGTCCCCCTCTACCTGGTATGTCCTCCCTCCTCCCCTCTGCTGGTGAATTCATAACCATCTGTTAGAAGCCTCGCTCAGATGCTGCTACTTCTAGGGAACTTTTGCCCCTCAGATCTCTAGCAATAGGCTCTCTGGATCAAAAGGTGCGGACATTTTAGTCACTTAGGAGAATTCCAAACTATTTTCCAGAATGGTCGGACCAATTCACAGCTCTACTAATAGAGTTCCTGTCCTTTCACAGCCCTGGCTACTCTGATTTTTTGATCATCTTTGCTAATTTTTTGGATGTAAAGGGAAACCCCTGAGTTGTTTGGATTTGAATCTTTAAAAAATTTTTTTTTTCTCTCTCTGTCTCTGTCTCTTTCCCTCCCTTCCTCTTTCTTACCACCAAAATTTCTACCATCCTCTCTTCTCTCCCCTTCCTGGAGAGCCATTCCACGTAATAGAATTTCTCTTGTTATTAGAGATCTGAATGAAAAAATATTTATTAAGTGCTTACTTAATAAGGATTTATTAAATAAGTGCTCATTAAGTACTTATCATGTGCCAGGTATTATGCTAAGTGCTTGGGGTACAAATACAAGTAAGACACTCCCTGCTCTTGTGGGAGCTTGCATCCTATTGGAGGGGGGATAGAAAATGAGGGGTGAAGTGTGTAAGAAACCCCTGCAAGGACATGGTTTAGAAATGTCTGGGAATAATGCAGGATCCGAGGCATAAGAGTGCAGGTTCTGGAGGGAGTGGGCTAACGAGAACAGTTAGAGAGGAGTAAGTATGGTTTGGAAATGGGGACTCACTTTCAGGCTAGCCTGAAAATTCCCCTGTCAGAGCCAGAGTTCCAGGAGTAGCATGCAAGATCCAGGGGGGAGGGGGATGATGAAGATGGTCAGAGTACGCACAGCACAGTCTGGCAATGGGGAGGGACAAGGAGGCCCGGTTCTGGGCCAGAAAGGGACCAGATTTGGGACAGTCTGCTCCAATTCCACATACTGTTTTACATGCACTTCTCAGATGAACTTGTCGGGCAATACTGTGCTTGTGTCTTTCCTTCTACTTGGCCACGAGCTCCAGGAGGCCCAGGATTGCTTCTTACCAAGCCCCTAGTACACGCCCAATCCTCTTTAAATACAAAGTATTCCATTCGAAGCAATAAACTTTTCCACAGCAGCTTTTAGCTGCTTTAGCAGCAGCTAGGTGGCGCCATAATGCACCAAGTGCTAGGCCTGGAGGCAGGAAGGCTCAGACACTTACTTAGTAGCTGTGTGACCCTGGGCAAGTCACTTCACCCTGTCTGCCTCAGTTTGCTCATCTGTAACATGAGCTGGAGAAGGAATGACAAACCACTCCGGTATCTCTGCCAAGAAAATCGAGCCACTAAAAGTCAGACACAACTGAAAAATGACTGCACGAAGTGCCGCATCCGGTCCTAGAAGTGCAGAGACAAAAATGAAAGCCATCTCTGCCCTCGAGGAAGTGACATTCTCTCAGGAAATACAACCTACAGGACAGGTAAGAAAACACAAAACAATCTGAGGAAGAGAAGGGCACGAGTATCAGGGATGTGGGAGACCAGGGAAGGCTTCCTGTAGGAGGTGGAATCTTAGAAGCAAGGGCTTAATAAATGTTGGTTAAATTAAGAAGGTGAAAGTGTGTGTGTGTGAGAGAGAGACAGAATGTGAAAGTGCTCCTGACACTTAAGAGAGTGGTAATGGTATTATTAGCCAACACACGTTACAGACACTTCCAAATGTGGAGTTCACAGCTAAAGTCAGTGTAGGGCTGTCTCTCTAATTAGGTCTAAAACACAATTCATTTCAATAAATCGAAAGCCACTATTGTATACAAGGCCCTGTTCCAGGTGCTAGGGATATAGACCCTGCGTCAAAGTTGAATCTCTAAGGCATTCAAATGGGATGGAAGCACATACCTAGATCACTGATACAAGGGAGAGGAAGGGGAGAGTGGAGGAGAGGACTGGGCATGGGGTTGTGAGGAGTATGATCAGGAAGAGAAGCAGGGAAGCCAGAAGGAAGGGAAGGCTTCATGGAGGAGGTGGCCCATGAGTTGGTCCTCAAAGGGAGAGATTTCATCATTTGGAGAAGAGATTGCCCCTTCTACCTGATTTCAGACTGCCAAAGAGATCCATGACACCAAAATGAAAGGTTAAGATCCCCTGGCCTAGGCTAATCTCCTTATTTTATAGTGGAAAACTAATCCCCAGAAGGCAAAAAAGTTGCCTTAAGGTCATACAATATTTAGGATGAGGTTAGAATTCAAAACCAAGTGACAGGATGATAGGATTATAGATTTAAAGTTAGGAGGAATCTCAGGAGGCACTGAATGTAACCCCATTTTAAAGATGAGAAAACTGAGGACCAGGGGGAAATGCCTCAGCTAAGGTCATAAAGGTAATAAATGGCAACGCCCATGTGTCTTGCCTCCAAATCTACCACTCTTTCCGTCACCAGAGAGAACCTCCCAGAGGCTGAACATATAATACAGACATGGAAGTTCTCTGCAGAAAGGTAGACTATAGAGTCACCCAAGTGGATGAGATCTCTGTGAATGAGAGAAATGCAGAGAGGGAACAGTCAAGGGGTGAGCTCCTCAGAACTGGGAGAACTGAGCAAGTCAAATCCACCCACAAGGGACAAGGGACAGCTCCTCACCCGTGCATCAGACACAGGGAGATGAAGCGAATGTACTTGCAGGTAGTGGGTCCTCACCTAGTTTTCCATCTCCTGGATGTGTCCAGGGGACAACAATGGACAGGTGAATTGCTACAAATCTAGGTGTGTGGAAACAAAAGCCGAAAACGTGAGTCCTCAGATTCATGCATCAATCCTGTACAAAGGAGCCAAGTCCTAAGGCCTACTAGGGAGAGCTGGGGAATGAGGCTGGATGACTCAGTAGGACTCCTCCCTCCCAATGAGGCACCCCGAAATAGCACCATGTGATTTTTGGTTATTGTTCTGGCCTTGTGACTTCATTAGTATGAAGAACGACAGCAAACCATTCTCTGCAATACAGATCTACAGTTGTTACAAAGCATCCCATCATAAGGAGTCACCTGGGGCCACTGAAAGATTGAGTGATTTGCCCAAAGTCACCTGCTTTGTATGTTTCAGAGGCAGAACTTTAACTGAGACCTTGACTCCAAAGCCATTTCTGTACAGACATTGCCATTTTCATTTGCAATTTAGGAATCTTTTTCTCTTTCCCTTTTGTTATTCTTTCATTCATTGGAAGCAATTGTGGGTAAGTGACTTGCCCAGGATCACAGGGCTATTAAGTATCTAAGGCCTGAATGAAGTAAGTCAGGGGACCTTGCACAGCCCCCCCCCCTCCGCAATCCAGTTCACCTGCATGTCATGGCATTACCTGGTAATGTTGGAACAAAGGACAAACAACAAGCCCAGATTAGAACTCAGGTCCTCCTGCCTCCGGGGCTGGTGCTCTAGCCGCTGCACCACCCAGCTGCCTCTGGGGACCTTTTCCCAAAGACTGGCTTCCTTAGGAAGCAGTTCCAATGACAAGGGAGGTGCTGCTGAACGAAGGACACAAGGGTTGGAAGGAAATGGGTGACAGCTGGCGGGCTCAGAGGAGGCTTCCTGGAGGAGGCGAGGGTGGGCAGCTTCAATGATCTATCTCTCAGCTCTCTTCGACCTCAGGGATTCCACTTTAATCCGGGCAAGCTTTCTAGTGAACTGAGCGTGAATTATGTTCATGACTGCATGGAGGGGGGGATGGAAACAAAGCAAGCGCTCCCAAGCATCAGGGGAGACTCACCGCCAAGGTCCTCTATGTAGCTAAAGCTCTCTAGTTCCTTTCTGCCTGTGGGGCTGTCCAAGAGGAGCCTGGGAGGAAGGAGGGCCTGGCTCTGGATCCTTCCTTCCTTGGTGCCCTCCAGCCTGCAGCCCATTTGCTTAAGCTCCTAGAGTCGTGTCCACCCCC
>JAJPUD010018587.1:0-28409 GCA_023553655.1 Myrmecobius fasciatus | reverse complement strand
AGTAGTAGTAGTAGTAGTAGTAGTAGTAGTAGTAGTAGTAGTAGTAGCCCTATCACAGTGCTAGTGACTAATGCCCTTCCTAACCTCCTTTAGGGTAAGATAAACCTAGCAACTGGGATGGAGGAAAAAGTAGAGTGTGTGTGTGTGTGTGTGTGTGTGTGTGTGTGTGTGTGTGTGTGTTTAGGGCTGAGTGTTGCTGAGGATACAAAGATATACTTCCAGAATGAGCTCCTCAGGCCATGTCAGCAGCAACTCCTTCAGACAAAAATGACTTTGAGAAGAACTAGAGTAGTGGAAAGGGAGCTCTAAAATTTAGAGTCAAGGGACCTGGATTAAAATCCTAGTTCTGTCACTTGTTCCCACCATGGCTTCATTTTATCCATCTTGGTTTCCTCATCTATAAAATAATGGGAGTTGGACTCTTGGCTCTGGATCTATAAGACTATGAGGAAATTAAAAGGTCATGGGAGGAAGGCAACAGGACACACACACACACACACACACACACACACACACTACATTATTTTATGCTTTTAGGTAGTGAATTTTTTTCCTTTAGAAAACTAACAAAAATAACTTACATAAATTCATATACAGTAAAATTTTTGAAAAGTTCACTATCACAATGAGGTAAAAACAGTTAAACAGAAACATAAATGAAAACAATCTTGCATCAAATGAGATTATCAAATTATTTGGGATAGAAGAAGGGTAAAGAAGAGAAATAAAAACAAGGTCTTCTAAAGAAAGCCAAAGGAAAAGACTATTTATTAAGATTACCTGGAGTATAATTAACTCTCATAAGATTACCAAAATCAAAACAAAAACCAATAACCCATTATAAAACTAATTCCCAAGATAAAATGCTCACCAAGCTTTTCAAATGCCTGCCAATTGGCAATTTTACTTATAAGTTTGTCTTTTATAGATGAAAGCACTGATTTCCCTTTATATAATTTTAGTGAACCCCTATGAAGTCTAATAGTGTATGAAGCATATAAAGATGATATAACTTTTCTTTAAACTTTTAGCCTCTCTGAATCTCTCTTTTAAAGATAAATGCTATTCGATCTGTCAAATATTTTAACATAATTAACATGTATTAGACTTCCTGTCATCTAGGGGAGGGGAGGAAGGGTAAGAGGGAAAAATTTGTAACAGAAAGCTTTGCAAGGGGCAATGTTGAAAAATTACCTATGCATATGTTTTGCAAATAAAAAGCTTTAGCAAAAAAAAAAGATAAATGCTATAAACTGATTAAATCCTACTAAAACAAATTTCAAAAACAGGTCAAACAAATGCTTTTTTATACTAAATTTTTACCACTAATTGAGTGGGACTTAGAAATCTTTCAAAAACATGGCCATTCTAAATGTAATATAATGATTATAAAGAAATCTGACCTGGATACCTTGCTTTAAAACAAAGTATCTTTTGAGAGATCAATTTAGTCTTCTTTTGTTAACCTTCTCCAAAAGTAAAAATGTTGAGCACATTTTAATTCCTTTTACATGGAGGCCAGTTATTGTGAATTTAATTAAGAATAAAGGCATATCAAGTACCAATCCTTTGAATTAGCAAAAACACAATATATCATAAAAATTCTCTCATACTGGAGATTTCCTTTAACAGATATTCTCAAATGAACACCATTATAAACATTTGTAGAAATCATTAAATATGACTAACAGAATTATGAGAAATAAATCTACATGCTGAGCAGCTATTGGAGGTATCATCATAAAGCGAAAAATAGTTCAAATATAAATGGAAGGAAAAAAAAAAGTCCTGAAATAATATAGGTTAATATTGCTAATAATGCTAAAGGTTAAAATAAAGTAGGCCATTATTTTCCTTTTAAGAATTAAGAAAATGGGTACTATTCTGCAAAAATAAAGGAATACAAGTGAGAATAAAGAGTAAAGTAGTATAATTTCCATTTAGCTTTCATATAAAAACGTGAGGCACTCAATAGACTAGGAAATAGATCACTTTCAATCTTAAAAACTAAAACTTGGAAACCTAAAAACTCTAGAACATTTCCATTAGGTAAAATTCAATATATTCCTTTAATACTTTTTTTTGGTATGTAATACAATATATCAAAGTTAGAGCTCCCCACCAAGAAGAACAACAAAAAGTTTTTAATTGTCTCTATGTGTTCTTAATTGAAAATCTTATGAGTATCTTATCCAAAAACAAATAATTTTTATTTTTTTAATTAAAAGAGTATTTACTTGTGTTGAATAAAAGGCTACATTTATGTTTAATCTTTAATTTTGGGGGTAGCAAATAGTTCAATGCTTTCTTCTAAGTCATCACATTACATTTCTAGGGCAAAATTTAAACTATAAACTACAGACAACTAGTTTTCTTAACCTGAAGGAACCACACCTTCAAAAAGCTTGTATTGCTTGGTTTTTTTCTCGAAAAGCTGTCTCCATTTTCTTCTGGCGCTACAAGATCAAGGGATCATGCTTTATCAGCAACTTAGCTTATTGAATGTAGTTATGTGATTCAGGAAACTAAGAAATTTGCTATTATGTTACGATAAATGGCTAGGGAAGAAGCATTAAACACAATAAGGCCAAGATTTATATGGGACCAGAAAATTAATATTGCCATTTATCATGTAAATTTGGATATGTAAGCAAAGACATTTTTTATCTTTAAAATACATCTAGATATACACTTAGGACTTCCATATCCAAGTGCTTAACAGAAACAGTAATTTTAAAACATTGAGAATACCAATATATTTCATCCTTGTCCATCAGAACCCATATTGCCTAACTCTGAAAAGTCTTCAAAGGACAGCTGACTTTATACTTATATTTAGATTTAGATGTAATTGTCCTTTGTCTGGTAATAGAAATATAAATGTATTTCAAAGATACATATGAAACTAAAGATACCATTTTGGATAGAACTATATATTTTTGATCTGTTAACATACTGTTTTCCTCAGGAATAGCAAAAGGATACTCAAAAACATGGAAGATTAAAAAAGAAACAAAAACAGAGGTATTCTAATAACATGAAAGAGCTTTGTTGTTAGTATCACAATGACTACAAATTGCCTTGTATAACTTATCCTATAAAATAGCACTTTTAATTTCAAGCTATAATACTTCAACAAATTAAGCAGTCACCTGTTACTTTTTATTATGTTTCATTTACTGGCCAATCACGTATGTCTGAAATGAGTTTCCCAATTTAAGAAAGAAACAAACAAAAATATCAACTTAGGGGCTCTGAAATAAAGATATCTCAACAGTTTTAATAAGCTTTCTAAATTTTCATCACTAAACACTAAACACACACATATACACTGATACAATTAAGGAAATTCTCATTTTGAGATTTTTCACAAAGTTGTCTCTGTCCCCAACTTCATCAACATTTAAAGTTAATTCAGAATTTGTTAAAGAACACAGCTTGACACTACTGGAAGCAACAATCTGTTCATATAAATTTACACTTTTTTGCACCCTGATAATAGTTGAGATATTTATTCCCCAAACAGGACGAAGGATTTTTTAGTATGCTTAGTCCTAAAACCCAACTGGAGACCTCAGTGGATGCATGTCAAGGGATTAAGTGGTGAGGGAAATTTAATCAAACATCAAGCATTTATTAAACACATACTATCAGCCACTATACTAAATGCTGGGAATACAAGACAAAAATGAAACAATTTCTGTTGGGGAGAGCTCATGTTCTAGTCTGGAGAGACTGTGTAAATGCATATATTTTACAATATATAGATATGGGCATGCACTTACACGCATGTGTATGTGTATACATGTATATGTGCATATTCTATATGTATTTACACACATACACACATAAGTATTATGTGTGTATAAGAACATAAGCTCAAAAAGTTGTGAGAATGCTGTTTCTCTTTAAGCATGTGTATGTGTGTATGTACACATGGATGTATAAATATACATGTATGTATATATGTTCAAGAACTAGTGTGTGTGGGGGGGTGTATATATACATCCGCAGATGTCTTCCCCAACATAAAAAACGCATCAAAGGCATTTATAAAATATTTATAAAAAGCATTTATAAAATAGATACAAGTAAATAATTATGGGGGGAGCACTCAGTGAGAAAGGGAGCAGAGAACAAGAAAAGCTCAGGTAGGAAAATGGAATGAGTACATGTCAGATCTGAGGGACAATTTGTACAAAGGCACAGTGATGGGGTGTAGAGAGGCCTGTCAAAACAAACACTAAGAAGCTATAGGTGCCACCATAGTGTACCAGCAGGGAAAAATGGACTATTATAGTGATACTCGAATGTTTATGCAGAACTCTAACCATTAACAGACCTATGTAGGAGCGACCCCCAATGATTAACATTCAGATTGCTCCATCTAAAAAACACAATTAATAGCTTCAACAGAACATGTACAGGACCACAAGCCCCTTCAAAATAGAGTTAAGAAAAAAGTAACATACTTTTTCCAGTTCTCAATCAACTAGCCTGTATAATTCTTTCCCATCCCCAACCAAGAGCATTGACAGAAACTAATTCCTGTGTTTGTAAACAGAGGCTAAGAAAACAATTTTTTACCTCTTCATTTACCTGTCCCCTTCAAACCAAGTTTATCCTGATGCACCAAAAGTAAAGGTTCCCCATTAGGAGTGAAAAGCAAGACTAATGGTTTTGTTAAGAGGGAATGGGTTGGGGAAGGGGAAAGGAAAACACAGCTTTCAACCCTCAAAAAAAAAAGAAAAGAAAAAAAATATGCAAGCTCTCATGTGTAAAAAAACAATGAAGACAACAAAAATTCACAATTCCAAGTCACCATCTCTGAGGGTTGGTCTAAGATGATTTCTAAGATCCTTTGTGAATATAGCATTCTATGATTCTAAATCAGAAAATTCCTTCTTAACACAAGAGTCTATTTTGGACCACAGATAAAGAAATACATATAAAAAAAAAACACAACAATGTTTCTTCTTGCCTTCTCAATGGGTGGGAAAAGGGGCTAGAGAGAGAGAAATTGGAACTGAAAATAAAAATAAAACTTTTTTTCTTTTGAGAGAGAGAAATGCCTCCTCAAAATATGGTTTCAATTACAAGCCTCTCACCCCTGAAGCCCCATGTACCTTTGTATTATAAATTAAGGTGACTGAGTACATTCTTAACCCAGTAAGTATTATTTCACAAAAGAATGAATTTACAGGCAGAAACTGTCATTTGCCTCCTTTTGTATTATCCTTGGATTAGCATAGTGCCTGACACAGTTTAAATGCTTAATAAGTATTTATTGACTGATTGATTGCTGAACATCTTGAAGAGATGCCTTAAAATTATTGTAGAGTAACTAGCATATCTTCCCAGTTGAACCCATTGTAAGTCAAGCTGTGACCTGATGAGGCAAATAGTTATTTTTAATGCAAATTATGGATGTGACTGTTTGTGGTAACTGTGGCTTGATTTCCCATATACAAAGAAATCCCCTTAACAGGGGAAATTAAACAGCTTCTAAAAACACATGGGTTTGTCTTGCTATCATATGAAGGTATAGCCATAATTTATACTTTTAATGACCCAATAGCCATTGAAAATATTAGTCATCAAATTAATCCCAATACTAATTGATTGGATCATTAATGTAATTTCCCCTTGTCTTCCCCAACTCTTCTTTAACTAGTCATATTTTCTGAGAATTTAATTTCTACTCTCAAACCATACCCAAGTAGTTGGGTATGACAAAATGAATCAGCACAACCAGATCAGAACACTCAAAATATAGAGAACTGAATGGCTGTACGTGGAAATCCACTGCATTTAAATTTTAAAAATATATATATATACAAAAATATGAAAAAGAGGGACTATTCAGAGTATCAATGGGAAAGGAAGCAGAATCTAGGAATAGGTTGTTTAGAGGCTAGAAGAATTAGACAAATGCTTTATGGTATTAGTACTTTTCATATGATGACAATATAGCCATGTTTATGTATAAACCAAACCAAAGATAGGAAACATCCTATATGCAACACTTTATGACATTCTTCTTTACTAAAAGAAAGCACAAAAAAGAAAGGGAAAAAAAAGCAGACCCAGAATAAAGGCATGATGTGGTGGCAGATAGATGACACAGCACATGGAGCACTGGCCCTGGAATCAGGAGGACCTGAGTTCAAAGTTGCCCTCAGACACCTAATACTCACACCTAATACTTCCCAGCTGTGTGACCCTGGGCAAGTCACAACCCCAATTGCCTCTCAAAAAGCAAAAACAACAACAAACCAGAAAAAAGGCATGATGTTTATCAGCTGTATACAACATTTTTGTACACAACATTCTTTATGATTATTTTGTGACATAATTCAGGAGTCCTCTTTTCAATGATGTGGCCCTAACAGTCAACCTTGAAGGGCTAAAATGCTGGTATATTTGAAGGTCTATTTCTTCTGGGGCTCATCTGGTCATACCATAATTTCCCCTCTCCTTCTTCCCTAACTTGTATGCAGATGTTCATGTCACTACCCAAATGTAAAATGTATATTTACATTCCCAGTGCCTGGTACATAGTAAGTACCTTAATAAATGTTTTCTTCATTGAGTGATTGAAAGTCACTGCTCAATCCAAATGACTCCACATTATTTAATATTATGTTTCTTTCTCCTTAAATATTCAGGATCCTAGTGACCATATCTTGGTGATTTTAAATTTTCAAGTTGCTCTCCTGAGAGACAATTATCTGCAGTCCCATTTTTTAGTTAAGAAATATATGAAGGAACTCTCCCCTCAACCAAGGCCACCAAGCAAGTTGGTAATAGGGCTGGGAATCGATTCAAGAATTTCTAACTTCCCAATCTGGTCCTCAGGCTACTCAGTAAAGCTGTCATGAACGATTACAATGGGTTAAAGACAAACCACATGACATATGATGTTGGCCTTTATGTGTCCAAAATATAAAAATGTGATAGAGCTAATGTGTGGACCTAATTTCAAAAATAAAAACAGGAAGCACTCCCACCCCAATATTACCTTAAAAAAAAAAAAAAAAAAAAAGGAAGCCAAACCTCAAAAGATACCTTCCAAGGAAGTTAAGGGTGTGACTTAAACTAACAAAAACAAGAAAATAACATTATAAACCACTAAAAAAGGTCTTCTTCATCCAATAAGAAATTTAAATTTACAAAATACTGTTTTATGGTTGGCAAGACACCATAGTTGTATATACAATCATCCCCAAATTGCCTTGCTTCTTTCAATGGCTAAAAGTCATTGAATACTACATAAAGACATCTGTTAGCAAAGACAAGGTAACTAAAACAGAATTTTTTGGAGACTACCAGGGTTAAGTGATTTAAATGTTTTAAGTCACATTTCTTTTTGTTATTATGCTACTTGCTTTTTACAGAACTGATCAGTGGAAATTACATAGATAAATTTGACTTTCTCATTCCCAGAAACTAGAATGACACTTTTATATTTCCAATATCATAAGGGAAATACACTTCTGATTTTCTAAAATAATTTTAAAATTCTCTTTAAACATCAGCAAAACTGTAGGCCAATACAATTTCATAGTATTCCTTTAAACATTACATTCATTAAAACAAACCAGCTTCATTCTTTTATTATATAATGTATATAGATTCTCTTCTAAAGATTTCAATATACTTAAATTATCAAGTAACTTAAAAACAGTAATAAATCCTAAAATATTTATGAGAATGATGGTATTTATAAGAATATCTAATAAAAAAAAGGAAAAATAACCTAGATTTTTATTTTGTTTCACTGGTAATCCAAATTTGCTAGAAATTTGTGAATAATTTTACAAAATATTGACTCTGTACAGTCAAGCAAATAAAATGCATGGTGTATAGAGCAGACTATGAGATGGAGCTTTTTTAAATTTCATCTACATATATATGTATGAGGTGCTGAACATGCTATTTATCCTGTTGTTTCCACATCTTAAGTCCTACATGAGAATGTTGATCTATTACCTATGAACTCTATAGGAAACGCTCAAAGATTAAAGAGCCAACACAAAGCTAATTAAGGATCCTGAGGGATAAAAACACTATTCAGTAAACATAAAAACAAAAACAATCTGAGTTTTAATGTTAATGAAAACAAAATCCATAAATGCTAAAATAGCAATAAATGTTATATAACACATTCCTGCACATACAAGTAAACTTAAGAGGACATTCTTACCTATTAAAAAAAAAAAAAGATAAAAATCCATTAGGAGTTGAGAAGGTAGGGATGAGATGATAAGTCAGGGGCAGAAAGGAAGTGCTAACCAAAATATTTATGTTGCAAAAGCCCAAACAATGATAGCATGCTCTCCCCGCCCCCCCCCCTTACACTAAGAAATTCCTATTTCAAAAAAGGCAGTTTTTAAGAGCTTTCTTCTTGGTATAATCTTTATCAATATTCTGTTGGCAGAAATAATATGAATACTGACAATGCAAAAAACAGTGAGAAGCTAGGATAGTTTGTAAAGTTGGCTTAGTATTGGGTTTTGCTTTTTTTGTGCAAAGTTTAGCACTAAGTTATGCAATCTCCAAACTGCTGATGATAGAAATCAACCCTTTTTTGGTATTTTGCTTTAAAAAAATTTCTCCTTCCCTTCCTCATATTCTAAAATTTACCAAGTATCTAAAGAAATCTCATCCTCCAAAAGCTAATGCAAGTGGAATGCAGAAATTTAAATAGATTTGTGTGGATTACTAAATCACACAAAGGTATTTTTTAATGTAATTACCTTTTTCCTCCTTAAAACCAAAAGCTACTTGTTTTGTCTCCTTCAGTTTGCTTTATGATTTTCAACAACAGCAACAACAAAAACTTCTAGCACAAGATGGAATAATGATTTTTGTTTAATAATTTTCTGATTATTAGAAAAAGTCTGCACTATTACTATAAATTATAACAATGAATGAGCCTTCCACAAGCTGAAATTATTACAAGCAATCTGGCATTGGTGGAACATTGTAAAATGAAATCAGAAAAATACCTAAGACTGGCACTGGCCTTTTATCTATCAATAAATGTTAAAGAATGATACATTTGTGGGCACTGCAAATCAGCAAGAGAAGGTAGCATAAACAAATTATCCAAACTAAATGGTTAAAAAAAAATTATGTGGAATAACCTAGACTATCACAGCTAAATGCTTACTGTGTTCCTGATGACTATCCAATAGCTTTGGATTTGACTAGATTATGAACATCGTGTAGAAGCAGCTAATGAATGAGACAGGCCTAATAATATTTGGAGATGTAAAGTCACATTGACACTTTCAAAAAATATTCCTTCACAATTTCACAAATAGTTGGAGGTGTTTTCAGTTGAACAGAGACCTATAATTTATTATTTTAAAAATCCCCTTATTCTAGGAAGAAGGCTGTCAGAAGCGCATGGGGAAAACATGAAAGGGTCTGACAATGGCTGATAGGGAATTGGAACCTTTTCAGTGCCCCGAACTTCATAAGGGCTATAAACGCTTACTGATTGATTGACTAATTTGTCATTAATGCTACGTTCCTCCAGATTTTTTTTTCTCTTTCCCCCCTTCCCAATTATTTCTCCAATGGCAAGCCAGCTACCAGGAGTATGGATATGACTTCTCAGAAGTTCTCTCCTTTTCGGAGCAGCCTAACCATCTAGCCAGATTCACTCTACGTCAGCCTAGCTTTTGTCACATAACGTCTCTCTTCCAGACTCTCCATATCTGCCCCTTATCCCCACCCTCAACTACCCGAAGCAGAAGCACTTTAGTCCTCGAGTGGGGTGGGCAGGTAGAGGGAAAGAAAGAAAGACTTAAGAAAAGAGCACGCCACATCCTAGAGCAAGATGTCCAAGCCCTGGCCTGGCAGGTTCTGATGTGGGATCCAGCAAGAGGCTCTTCGAAAATGTTTGTTTCTTTAACTGCCTTCCAAGGTGCTTGTCCTTGATGCACCTAAGACAGACACACACGATGCACTCATTCTTCAGGGGACTTACATACGCGGACAGCTGTGTCTGTTTAGGAACAGAAGGGTGGCAGCAAGGACTGGACGGACCTTGCAAACAACGTGGAGAGCGCTGGGCGGCTGGGGAGGGAGGAGGCGCAGTCCCCTTCCTCCTCTTGCCGCTCCCCCCATATACACACCCCGGTAGCCCCTATGTCTCCTCACGCGCACCGGCTTCCAGCCCTGCATGCCGGGCCTCGGTTTCCTCCCCGCCACCCCGCGCTGGGATCCGACGGGACGCTGAGGCGGCGGCGGCTGCTGGACCCCAAGGCGAGGCGACCCGACCCAGGACTGGGGGCCGCCCTGCCCGCTCGCTTCTCCTCAGACTGGGCTCCTACCTCGCCTTGTCGGGCGTAGCTCCCTCAACTGGAATACCGCCGTCACGCTCAGTCCCTCGGCTCCGTCCCCACCCCGAGGTGACGGCTCCGGACTCGGCGGGTTCCGGGGCTCGGGGGTCCAGCCCTGGGCTCCGCTCTCCTCCCGCCAGGGGCTCGCGGGAGCGCGCGCGCGCAAGCACGATCCCGGCGCTTCCCCCGCCTTGTCTTCTCACCGCTCCTCCCCTCCCCGAGATCGCGGCTGCCCCCGGCGCGTGCCCGGGCTCCAGCCCCCGTCGCGCGAGCGCGCCGCGGCTGCCCCCCTCCCCTCACTCTTACACACACACACACACACACACACACACAGATACACAGATAAACACACACACACACTCACACTCTCTCTTACTACCCGCTTTCCCCCTCCCCACCCCGGGCGGCGCGCGCCGCTTCCTGGTTCCGCCCCGCGCCCGAGCTCCTCCAGCCACCCTCTGGGGGCCCCAGCCACCCTCTGCTCCCCACCTCCATCCTCCCCCCCCCAGAATCACCCTGGCTTGTTATTACAAGATCGGTGCGGTACACCCGGGAAGACTACCGTGGGGTCACTCCCGTTCCCTACTCAGTCAGCGGGCCATCGAGGCCCCCCAACCGGGACTAGAGCTTGGAATGATAACATGCCGGTTTGTTTTGGGAGGGTCGACCCCCACCACCGCTCCACCCGAGATCAGCCCTCCCATGTTGTTGTAGTGTAGGCTTGGTGCCCTACCCACCTCCCTTCCCCTTAGCCCCAGGCCCGGTGTTCAGTGCTTCTTCTACCCCCGGGTCCTCTCCTTCCCAAGCCGGGGTCAGAAGTCCGCAGCTCACCTGATCAATAATTATCCCGGCTTTGCACCCCAGGGCGACCCACCCAGGGCTCCGAACAAGGCCTTCTGGGCGGCTTCCCACTCGGAGCGGAGAGCTTGCGTGGACAGTTGTCCCCGCTGCCAGTCAGACTGAATTACAGCTAGGGATAGAAGACACCAGAACTGGAGGAAGGGGTGAGGGGGTCACAGAGAGGCAGAGAGGGAAGAGAGGCGTTTTCTTTCCAGCGACCTTTCTGAAATGAAGGGACCCCATCGGTGGGAGCTAAGGGAGAATGAACTGGATGACTGTGTAGGACCCAGAGAGGTTGAGGAAAGGGGGAGGGGGAAGAGCAGGGTTAAAAAAAAAAAAAAAAAAAAAAGAAGATCTCGGAGTTCTCTGTCCCTAACTTTTACAAATGACCATGCATAGGAGAGAAGGTCCTTTCGAGGGGGTGGCGCTGGGAGGAGGAGCCATGCATACATCTCCCCACCCCCACTCCCATCCCCAACTACAGAGCAACAGAGGCCACATCTCTGGAGCTGGGCAGCGGTTTCCCTGGCAACCTTCCAGAGGCCAGCACTGTACACAGTTCCCTCAGACCTTGGGGAACCCAGCCTTACTGGGGGACAGGGTGGTGGAAGAGGAGCTCCACCCTCCACCTTTTCCCTCTATTCTCTAAACTTCGGTACCCCTTTTTCCAGTCTTCTACATAATTGTCCAGTTCTAGATTACTTTGCCAAGAGGTGACCACAATCTGGAAATTATCCCCAAATCATCTTCAGTTAAGTAAACTTAACTCCATTGCTCCAGGGGTATAGGTAGGAAGGGTTTCCTCCAATCAGGTTTCCCTTCTTCACCCATCTCCCCCCATTAAAAAGTCTGTTAGTTATTGTGCAGAGCTCTCACAGGTGATCTTAAAGTCCCTTCTCTACTGGAAGCTTCTAGTCCTTATCCCCTCAATCCCTTTCAGCTTCTTGCAAATACTTCACTCAATTAAATATATATATATATATATATATGTATATCGAATTGAATAGAAAAAGAGCAGCAAGGGTGATAAAATCTTAAGGGAAGAAGCTAAAGTTCCCACATAGGTTGCTGGGATCACTCTCCTGAGAATCAACTATCCATAATATGTCTGGCCCTATTCTGTGGGGAGATATGCAGATGAAAAGGGATGACAAGCAATAGATTAGAGGCAATGGAAGCCTTACTGGCTCTGCTGAGGGCATTCCTTCTTTCCTTACCTTTAGACTCAGGTTTGGACTGACACTGGTCACTTTGCTCTTTCCACCTATCTCCCTAAGTCAATGCAATGTTACCTAAATAGTACTGATAGAGAATGAGGCAGGCAGGAAGCTTTTTGACTCCCCCAACCCCCTTTTTTAAAAATTCCTTCTTCCTTTAGCTCTGCCATCTGACAAGGAAGCTCTGTCTGATTGCAAGGCCCCAGCTGCTCCTGGATAGATGTGTGTACAGATGTTAAGAACCAAATGTTCTCAAAGACTCCCTCACCTAGAAATGTTAGTCAACCTAGGTCCGAGAAAAAAACTTCAGTCATTCTTTACCTGGAGACTATCTGGAACTAGAAAGGATTCTGAGATTAAAATAGACCTCACAGAAGCATGCTCTGAATTGAAAAATAGCCATAGAGTAAGCTGTCTCTGGTATCAGAAAATCCTAATCAAAATGTTTTATGGGTCAAAAAAGACTATACAAAACAGACTGGGTCCTAGGTTCTAGATCTATACTTGAGAGACCCCACAGTGGGATATATTTTATCTCCCCATCTCCCCAAACACTGACCCAGACAAAAATAAAGAAAACCTGAGTTAAGGAAAGGCTTCTGAGGGAAGGGAGTAGAAATCCATTTTGCAGTCTTGTCTGCATATTACTCTCATTTCATCTCACCACTCCCAATTTTCCTATCACCAGCCTTCTATTCAGGGATAAGTGAGGATATTGCAGAAAGCATCCACCCCCTACTTCCCTTTCCCTCTAATCCCTGCCCAGATACAGATACACTATGAGACAATTTTCTGGGAAAGTAATTAAGTAGAAACCAGAACCCTGTGGCAATAGGGAACAGGGTTTTTAGCTCATAGTGCCTCGCAAGACCCCAGACTGCCAACTTCTATCTGAGCTCTGGGGACTAGGTCTCCTTCTAAGCACTGCCAGGGGCAGGGAAGGGGGTGATGAGGTAGGGAGATGAGATCACACAAAGAACAAGGGAGGCTTCTTCAGCTTCAGGGAATTAAGGACCATACCATCCATATGGTAGAAGGCTACTCCCAACTAAGCCTGCACAGGGCCATCGCAGTAAGGAGAGAATTTGCTACCAGGAGGAAGAAGGGCATTATAGATCTCCAGGGACCTTCAATTTGATAACTCTTCTTTGCATCTCTATTTGGGAACACCAATCTCTCTGTAGGGTTGTCATGTCTCACATTCAATCTAACCCTAATCATTACTTTGGGAGCCAGACTGGGCCAAGGTAGGGCTGGGTTTCTAGGGTACATAGAAGACAGGTCCCTGCAGGAATTCCCAGGCAGGAGATGCCCCAACCAGCCTCAAGATCACTCTCCTAGGGCAGGCCAGTGAAGGGTGGCTCCCTTACATCCTCTTCTTCCAAGAGATCTCTACCTGCCTGGGCTCCCTTCCAGATATTTATGGGGGTGGCTGTCCTGGGAGGCCTGAGAGCTCATAACAAGCTGAGCTCTGGGACAGGGTCATCCTGCCCTTCCTACCTATACCCCTGGAGCAATGGCACATCATTCAGGGAGGGTGGGGCCAACAGAAGGGAGCGGGCTTTGTGCCAACCCAGTCTGGGTATCTCTTTGGATTGCTGCTCTGGTTGAGAATTCCAAAGGCAGCTCAGCACCAGATAAAGAGATGGCTGCTTACAGAGGTATACAAAGAGTCTGCCAATGGGATTTAAATGGACAGAGGCTAAAGCCCTGGTTGAGCTCTGGTATGAGATGAGGCATGGTCTACATACAAGGGGACAGGAAAGTACCAGTGAGGATGCCTGAGCTAGGTCACTTTGTGGGGATGTTTATGAAATGAGTAAACTGGCAGATTTCAATAAATGCCTAAATATGACTTCAGAAAAAGGGGAGAAAGAGTGTCTGGTGCCAGGTTTATAGGCCAGGCCAGGAGGTTAGGGATGGTAGGACAAGAATGAAGCAAAGCAGCATTGGACCTACCAAGGCCTCTGCTCCAACTCCACCAAGGACACTTCCCCCACATCTTCCAGGATCTGGGTGCCCTTTGTTTGAGGGGGGAGGGGGAGAGGAAATGGGTGTGTCTGAGCTCTTGTGAAACTGGGGAACAATAAGAAACAGAGGGACTGAGAGAGAGGAACCCCCTCCAGCCATAACAAAATGGGAAAGCAGTTTAGATGGCTGACAGAACACAGCAGGGAAAAAGGGAGGGAGGGAGAGAGGGAGGGAAACAGGGAGGGAGAGAGGGAGGCAGAGAGGGAAGAAGGAGAGGAAGATGTACACATCCCTAGTCCCCCAGAGGGCTTTGAGATCTGGTGTTGGGCTGAATAAAGCACAAAAGGTTTCCTGTTGGACTAAGAGAAGCCAGGGGGAGGGGAAGGAGTTGGAGTGGGGAGGAGAGTGGTAAAATAATAGAATAGGTCCTAAGGAACCCAGAACAACCCCTCATTCCCCATCCTAAATTTTTCTACCCCTCCCTTATCCCTGCTGGATCTCTTTCTTCTCTCCCCGCCCCCAACACCTTCCCACCTTTCAACCTGAATAGTGCCCTACGGTTGGCTGAATCCTGCCCTCTATTTTTGACCCATCACCTTATGGAAGTTTGAGGAGCCCAGATCCATCAACATCCCTCTCTGGTTGAGCTGGGTTGTACCATGCTTCTAGAAGGCAGGGCTCTGGACAAATGGTGACAGAAGATTCATGATTTGTATCTACCTCCCTTCCTCTCACCAGGGCTTCACCTTACCACCTTACCCAATCCTGTGTTTCCCTCCCCCCCTCCATATATTCCCAGAAATATCAGGGACAGACAATATGCCTAGGGCAGGATGGGCTCCTTTTCCCTGGGTGACTTCACTGTAAATTGGCTTCTCTGAAGGGCAATGGGGGGGGGGGGCAGAGAGAAAGAAAAGGGTCCTGCACTCTGAAACTCTGCTTTAAGGGGGGAGCTGCTTTCCTGCATAGGTCCCAACCCCCTTGAGTTCACCCAGAATGCTCCAACAAGCCACCCTATTGCTCCCCACCTCCATCCCTCTCCAGGCTCAGAGAACTGTCCCTGTGTCTTCACAGGAAGATATCCAGGAGGGGACAACGGAGGCAGGGTCTTCATTGGACAGGGACATTGTGGTCTCAATACCAAAGCAGCTGGTCCCCTCTCTTGGATCCCTCTGGAGTCCATGGAGCAGGGGGAAAGGGAGAAGAATGGGGGAGGAGGCAGAAACAGGATGTTTGCTAGCCCTGGGGCTTTGGTTCTCTCTGACACAGCACAGAGCAGCTTCCCAGAATGGCCCCAGATTTCTGGTGAAGCCCCCTCACAACCTATTCCTCCCTTTGGCTCCCCACCCACTAGGAACTCTCCTTGGAGAAGAGATTCTGAATAGAGAAAACAAAGGTAGTTCTGTACCTCCACCTCCTCCTCACCTCAGGGCCAATCAGGTCACCATGACCTCAATCTGTTTTCCTTGAGGGGATTTAGCACCTTCTTTCCCAGTGTCCCAATCTCACCACACACCAGTCTGGGCCACTCACTCTCCAGCTACCTACTCTATCTCAAACCAGCCAGAGGAAGAATGGAGAGGGCACTTGGGGTCATATAACTCCTTCCCATGATACTCCCCCTCATGCCAGTACTATCCAGGCCATTGCTTCCATTTGACACTTTGTCAGTAAACCTGTCTGGTGTTTACAGGCAGGAGTGTACACAGGGGTGATGAGTGAATTGAGGGTGAAGGGGAAAACAGTATAAAGGTTGTAACAGGCCCAGAATAGATAGCATTTCACTGTGAGATAGGGGAAAGCTCACTGTATTTGGAGTCAGAGTGCCTGGATATGGCACAATACCTGTGGGGCCTTGGGTAAATGACTTCATCTAACTAACCCTCAGTTTCCTCATTCTTAAAATAAGGATTAGATGGTCTCTAAGGGGTCTATAATTTGGATTATTTAAGCAAAGAAAATTTCTAGGGAGGGGGAGGAAAGGGGGTAGTTTAAGAATTCAAATTAGTTCTATATGTACAGTAATGATGATAATGTAGCATTTAAGCTACATTAAGCACATAAAGCAAGTTACCAGTTTTATCCTATTTAATCTTCACAATGACTCTGTGTAGTAGCTACTATTAATATCCCCATTTTTACCAATAGGGAACCTGAGGCTGAAAACAGTTAAGTTAATTGTCCAAAGTCATACAGTCACTATAAGTGTCTGGTGCAAGATTCTAAATCATATCTCCCCCTGCCTCCAAGGCTCATGTTCTGTACTCCTTATTCCTTCAGATGATCCTCTGCTTTTCTATGCCTTCTCTACTATCTGTGGCTATTTGGGTAAAGCCTTATCTGTGGGGTCCTAAAAGCCCTTGGTGTAGGGACTAGGTTTGGCCCTGAGCAATCCCAATCCTCCAGCATCCCCAAACTCCCCTTCCCCTTTCTTCCTCTGTAGCTTGACCTCTGGGTCTTGATCTCTTCCAGACCCAATCCAATTAAAGTGGGAAGTAAACCCAAATTAGGACCTGGAAATGGAAAACAGAAAATTGAAAATTCCAGATTCTTCAAGCATTAAAGAATGAGAATCCCAATTCTCATGGTTAGTCTCAGATCTTACAAATTAGTCAATAAACATTTATTAAGCACCTGTTACATGCTAGACACTAAGCTAAGTGCCGAAAATTACCTTCAATTAACTAATTGTGTTAAGCATTTACCTCTTCTCTCTAACTCTACTCTTAACTAGACTATTGCCCTTTCTGGGAAGCCTCCATCATTCTGCCCTCATCCCTGAGAATTCCTACCCTTCCCAGAAATCAGAAGTGATGATAGGGAAAGACAGAGGAAAAGACAGATGTAATATGTAATAAGAGGCATGAGCAGGTAGAAACAAAGAAACAGAAAAAGAACAATACAGGAGACACAGACTCAGGAGAAACTAAAATGATATGAAGGTTTAGGAAATAATTTTATGTTTGGAAACAAAGGACCTGGGATAGAGAATGAGGATGGGAAAAGTGGAGGACATGACAGGGGAGGGGACAAGTATAAATTCAGAAGGAAATTTGGTTCTGATAGCTGCCAAAAGCCTGCCTCTTTTGCTTGCTCTCAGCTTGGTGCCAACTTTGTGGGACCCAGGACTTCCTCCCTTAGTATCCAAATGTTCCATTAGGGGTGGGACTGTGAGCTGAGGCAGTGGCTTGGGAAGAAGCCAGGAGTAGAATACTCTTAAAGGTGGGGTACTAAGGAGAAGAGGCTGAGTATCAGGGAGGGAAGGAAAAGCTCCATTTGCTGCAGGAATAAGAACCTCAGAGGATCTCTCCCTGGTACTTCACCCTGGTTTGTGGGTGGGAGACATTGTAATAAGGAAGCCAATGCTTTGGAATGCAGAATATAAGAGTTAGAAGAAATAGATGGGAATTGAAGGAGAGAGATCTCTCCCCTCTCCAAGTTCCTCAAGATTCTATTTAGAGAGAATGAGGCTCACATGGCAGTAATCTGACTTTTGGGGGTTTACCCTCTCCATCTAAATCTAGTTCAGAGGGGATAAAACTGCTTACTGCTACTCTACCTCATCTGGCCTGTGAGAAGTAAGAAGTGTTGAAGAGTAAAGAGAGGGTCTTGTCTGCCTCTTATCACCTCCAAATCAGGTAGGGGCTGCAAACTTCCTTTCCTTAGGCATCCTCTCTGAGATATGGATGTAGGAGGTGGCAGTTTCTGTGATCCTCTTGTCCCCTCCCTTCCACACCATGTATGTGCCCCCACAAGGGTTTCTTTAATAGTACCTCACAATTATAGCACAGTTCACCAAATTCCATCCTTCCAGGAGCCCTGTTAGGCAGGTTGAATAAGTTTTATTATTTCCATTATACAGATGACAAAACTGAGTTTCAGAGTAGTTAAGTGGCTTCCTTACAGTCACCCAGCTAGGAAATGTTCAAACTAGAAATTGTACCCACAACACGTCCAGGTCCAATGCTCTTTTCACTGTTTTTCCGCTTTAAATCCTTTCCTTTAGGAATCTCACCAAGAGATCTAAGCCAAGGGAGAGGGAGGAGAAGGGTGGTTAAGAGGAAGGAGAAACATGTATCATGATTTCTGCTGATACTTAAAACGTTTCTTCTGAAATGAAGATAATGAAAGGGGAGGTGGAGACAGAGATGGGGGGGGGGGAGAATAGGGTGACAGGAAAAAGATGAGAAAGGGAGGAAAGGGCAGAGAGGGAAATAAGAGGGGCAGGCAGAAGTGAATGGTTACGCCAGGATGGCCCCAAACCTCAGCCAAGCAGGGTCGGGGTGGGCAGGAGCTGCTCCTCCCTTTGGTCCTGCCAATGCCCAGTGGCCGGACACTAGCCAGGGAAAAGGGAGGTTTGAAAAGAGAAGAGAAGCTGGGCAAAGGGAATGGAAGCCTTCCAGGTTGTCCTTACCCAACGGAATCCAAACTAGGGGCCTCGAACTCAGGGCTGGAGGTGGGGGCGGGAAGTGTTTGGTGCGGTGCGATGGTGGAGGAGTCCGTCGTTACCTGACAGGGCAAGGCCTTGCAGTCAGACAGACAGACAGACAGACGCCCGCTAAGGTTCTGACAGAACTGTCTCTCGATTGCTCCTTACTGGGACACGCAGACAGTCCCGCATTCGGGGGTTGCTCTCCTGATTCCTTGGCTGTGCGTGGGACACGATCGGCGTTGCCCTGTCCCCCCCCACACCTTCCTTCACTCTCCTGGTAGTTCTGCCCTTAGGGGACAGTGGGCAGAGTCCCCACGCACTTATTTGGAAGTCTCAGAGTCTGGTGCCTCCTGTGGCTCGGTAGGGCGGCTGCTCCGGGATTCCCCACTCTCCCCGGGTCACTCCTTTCGGCACTTTTGTCGTGCGACTCCCACCCCCCCCTCCGGGACACTCCCACGGGAGACGCCGGAGCACCCCCTGGGGGGTGGCCCAGTCGGTGGGACAGCCCCCGTATCCCCGCCCTGCCCAGACTTCGCTGGGCTAGGGCGCAGAAGGCCCACGCTACAGAGCCAGGGGGAGCAGCAGCCGCTTCGCCCTAAGCCGAGAGTAAGGAGGGAGGGAGGCAGGGAGGGGAGCTGGCGAGAGCTTTGCGCTCTGTGTTTGGTCTGTTGGAGGCAGCTGACCTTTGAGGAGGAAATCGCTGCTCTCTGCTCCTTCCTGTAGTAGCAGCTTCAGCCGCAGCTGTGCCACCGGCCCAGGAGACGAGAGCCCGGGCGTGGAAAGCCGCGGTCCGCTGCGGGAGGCCCGGAGGTGAGGGTGCTTGGCTACTGCGTCCAGAGCGCACCTCGCGGGGCTGAGCTGGGGCAAGAGGTTTCGGCTGGCCGGGAGAAAAGGGCCCTGGCGGTTGCTGGAAAGAAAGCAAGGGGGCGCTCGTTTCATCTTCCGGCGCCGGGGCATCTCAGGGCTCCCGAGTCAGGCTGCTTGGGGTCCCGAAAAGTCTCCATCGTTTGGAGAGACAGACAGCGTCTCAAGGGGGAAGAGGCCGGGGGATGGCACTTCTCTCTGCCAGCCACCGAGGAGACAGCGATGCCCAAGATGGAGTCAGGAGGGGCTTGGAGGAGAGCGGCAACTCACCTCCAGTTTCCCTTCTCTCCAGCCCACGTGGGATCATTTACCAGCAGGGAGGGGGCTCTCCACTGGAATATCCCTACCCACGCTGGGCCTTAGGGGGACTGTCCCACCCTTCCCTAGCCGGGGACTCCTGGGGCGCAGCCCCTTGGTTTCCCTTTCTGTTTCTAGCCTTTGGGGAAGCCCCGGGGTGGGGGCTAGGAGAAGCCCAGCCACCAGACCCTTGGAAGCTGGCACCTTCCTTCATTCTGGCTCCAGGCCCTGATGGCCTTCCCTCACACGCTCACTTCTGCCCCTCCCCAACAGAAAATGAGAGACTCTTAGACACAAGACCGAAGCTAGAAGTTGAGGGAGTATCACCTAGTCTAGCCTCCTAGTACAGAAAAGGAAATGGGTTTAGAGAAGGGAAGCGCCATGCCTAAGGTAGCAGAGCTGGAATTTAACCCAAGTTCTACTCTCCCAATCCAGGGCACCCCCGCTAAGGAGACAGGGGTGAAAATGAGAATTGGCAGCCCCCTTGCTGGGCCTTTGCCCCCCCCCCCTTATTGTCTTCTCACTCTCATCTTTTCTGGTTTGTTTTGAGTCATCAGATATAAAATCGAAGCCTAAGAAATGTTTGTTGTAAGTTGAATCCAATTTCCCCCTCTTTGATCTCCTCCTTCAGGTGCAAAGTCATGGCAGGATGGATCCAAGCACAACAACTCCAAGGAGATGCTCTCCGCCAGATGCAGGTCCTCTATGGACAGCACTTCCCCATTGAAGTCCGACACTATTTGGCTCAGTGGATTGAGAGCCAGGCCTGGTAAGCGCAAGCACCAGGGCCCGACAGAGAGAGCTGGCCTCCTTCTCTGGTTTTCTCGTGGTCGTCCCAGGCTTTCTCAGTCTCATCATAGCTTTTTCAGCCCCAGGCTGAAGCTCTCTCCTCCCAGCAGTGACTTAGTTTATGGGTGTGTATGGCTGACTTCCCATTCTCTTTCGGTGCGGCTTGCTGTTCTCCCCCTGCCCCCTTTCTCGTCTGGGCTTTGCTCATATTTGTGGTGTGTTTGACTGCCTCTCCATCTTTCCCTGTCTTATCTTGACTCTCTTCTTTCAGGTTCTTTCTGCCTCTCTCTCTTTGTCTCTGCCCTGTGACTGTGAGAGGAAGGGGTGGTGTCTCTAGGAAAGGGGAAGAGGGGGCAGGAAGGGTAGTGGGAGTTTTTCTCATTTCTGATTCATGCTGAGTGTAAATGAATTCTGAGAATGAATTCTGTGGGCTTTGAGAAAGCCAGAGCAGAACTCATTCATGGGAGCCCTCCTGGAATTTCATCTGCCTCCTTCACTTTCTGTCCAAATGAATTGCTCCCTGTGGTCCATTGCCCTCCCTTCATGTCTATTCCCTCTCTAGGAATTCCATTGACTTGGATAATCCCCAGGATAGTGTCCAAGCTGCCCAGCTCTTGGAGGGCCTGATCCAGGAGCTGCAGAAGAAGGCTGAGCATCAAGTGGGGGAAGATGGGTTTCTATTGAAGATCAAGCTAGGGCATTATGCAACTCAGCTGCAGGTGGGTGTGAAATCTGGTGCCATCTTCCTACTACATTGTGTTCCCCTTTCTTCTTCCTAGCAAAAAAGCATCTGGGCTCAAATCTTGGCCTTGCAAACTAATTCACTATGTAACTTTGAACCAGTTGCTAAATTTTTCTATTTCCACTCATTCCTTCCCACTCCTTCTTTATAGCATGTTTCTTAGGCTTGTTTTTCTTATGTTACAAGGTAGAGCAATATAGTCTGAATGGGGAATGATAAATGAAACTGTGCTAAGCACTAGAGACTGAGAGTCTACCATATAGCATGGAGATTAAAAATTAGAATTCGATAAAGACTGCTAATCTCTGGGAGAAAAAAATGATGGGATTATGGAATAGGAGGGAGAAGCAAGATTGTTTACTAGAGGTTACGTACTAGATTCCCATCTGGAGTAGGGATAATCTATCCTAGTCAGAAGGAAAGAGAACAGATAATATGTTGAATGTGGAGGGACAGCTACTGAAAACAGGATGCTAGAATGGTGGGGTTGAAGGGAAAGGGATGGTGTTTAATTCAAAAGCATCTAAGTGGTGGCAGAGATGATCCTCTGTGCCAAAGTGTATCCTATGACTAAACGATGAGGCACAAGGGAAGGATTACTTGGGGTATCTATCCTAAGGAAAATTCAACACAGTATCTTCCATAGAGCAAGTGCTTCATAGAAGTTTGTTGTCTTGGGAAGAAAATTATGTATAGAGAGATCTTATATATCTATGTATTATATCTATGTACATATCTGTATCTATAATTATCTAAGCACAAAGGCTCATGATGTAAACTAAATGCACCAGTGTTGAGGGGTTGCAGAATTAAAGAGAGATCCATTCTGCTCTCCCCTCCTTTCTCTCTCCTTCCCTCCTTCCCTCCCTCCCTTCCTTCAATAAATATTGAATCAGGTAAAAGATTTTCTGAGAAGAAATCATGAGGATTTTCTGGAAGAAGCAAATGTTGCTTTAGGTTTGAAAGATGCAAAAGCAAAAAGTTGAAAGGAAGAAAGATGGTATTCTGGAACAAAGGAGAATGAGAAAGAATGAGAAATTTAAAAAGTTATTGGTCTAGGAGAAATGGGTCTAGTTGGAATAGGAGACCATGGATGGGAGTCTTCAGAGGTGGTGGGAAATTTCATTTGCTGTTTGGTTCTTTCAGAGCACTTATGACCGCTGCCCCATGGAGCTGGTCCGATGCATCCGGCACATTTTATACAATGAGCAAAGGCTGGTCCGAGAAGCTAACAACGTAAGTATCCTAGGGAGTTCTATAAGAACATCCTCACACATTGAGGAAATTTTTCCTATTCACAGAAGACTATCCTAAGGGCTACTGAGGAGATAGATACAAAAGGAATGGGAAAGATGGTTTATGACCTCACATAATTTACCATCTGATAGGAGACATAGGATACTCATATGTCAAATGATTTGATTTTAATGTTAAAGCATTACAAACAGGATTAAATGAATACAAAGAGAGTGAGAAATGCTGAGTCTTAAGATTTGAGGATATAGTGTTTATAGAAGACATGCCAGAAAAGGTGATTGATTCTAAGCCAAGCCTTTTGAAAAATATTTATTTTTTATTTGTTAATATATTTGGTTTTGTGTTACCTTCCTTTCTGAATATATATTTTCCTCCACCTACCCCTAAACTGTGAACCATCCCCTGGAAGAGAGGGGGAAAAAGGCAATCAGCAAGCATTTATTTAAAAATTATTGTGTTCCAGGCATGGTGCTAAATGTTAGTGATAAAAAGAAAGAAAAATACTGCACAACTCCTGTTCTCAAGGAGCTCACACTCTAATAGGGAAATAAAAAGTAGTTTAGTCAGACTAACTAATGCATAATTACACTTGATAGAACAGAAAAATGTTACATTTCCCTATCACCCCCCCCCCAATTCCTTCCCTGAGCATATACCTGCTTTGGGAGAAGCTGCTATCCCTGGCAGATTTGTAATAGAATAAAAATTAGGCTTTCGCTGTAAATCGTTTTCTTTGAGGGATGAGGATGATGCTGTTTTTGGAGAGTCTGAGGACCTCAAGTCCTCTTCCTCTGAGGGTCTTATCAGTTAGGAGTGGGCTACAAGATAAGCTGGTTGATGCAGAGCAGAATGTCTTGATGGCAATAAATCACTGGGTGGTGGGTGCTATGGAAACCTGGTGCCATTAGCCTTATAAGTCAGTGGGTGTGTGGGGAGAAGGGGAGCTGAAATCTCTTTGGGAGACTCTGCCGTCTAGATGGCTGGAACATTTTATTCCATAGCAAGGGAGGAAGAACTGAGTGATTCAGCCAGGTGGGGTCTGCCTGCACAGTCGGGAACAAGGAGTCCTCATTGTTAGAGAAACTCCCCAAAGGGTCCTCTGGAATAATCCCTCACCTGATGGCCTCTAGGGACCCGAGATTCCTTTTTCTTCAGAGCTGTGCCCTCGGGCCTCCCCTAGTCTTGCTAGCTGCCTTTTTTCCTTTCTGTGGGCCAAATGGCCGTTGTTTTGCCCTTGGGGCCAAAGGCTTGGCGTCTGTGCAGCAGCTTAGGCCAGAGACCCTGGGCTTTGTCCGAGGCATCCGAGTGCCTGGGACCATCTGACCCTGCTGCCTGTCCCCGGCCTCCCTCTGTGTGCAGTGTAGTTCTCCAGCTGGGAACCTGGCTGATGCTCTGTCCCAGAAACACCTGCAGATCAACCAGACCTTTGAGGAGCTGCGGCTGGTCACTCAGGACACGGAGAACGAGCTGAAGAAGCTGCAGCAGACTCAGGAGTATTTCATCATCCAGTACCAGGAGAGCCTCAGAAACCAGGGTGAGGCCAGTGGGGCTGGAGAGGAGACTGGGGTCGGTGGTGGGGCCGGGCAGCCTCAGGAGAAGTCAGGGCTGGAAGGACAGATGGGACTCCTGGCTGGGGCCCTGGGCTTGGGCAGGGGCTAGTGTCTGCCTTGGGTCCCAGCACAGCCGCCCTGAGAGCAGAGGCAGCAGGCGAGGGCTCTCCCTGACAGAGAGCCATTGTGGGGCTCCAGCAGCTCCCTCTCCTGGCCTCCCAGCAGCTGCTCCTCTTGGGTTGGAAGCGGGCCCAGTCCCGGGAGGAGCCAGGCGGGCCCTTTGTCAGAAATGCCCAGCCCGGGAGCACGGTTGGAGGCAGCCTGAGCTGGAGCCCCCTTCGAGGCCGTCCTGGGGTCAGACTGCTCTCCTCGCCTTGGACCTCCTGGGGGGGCTCAGGGCTCGGGGCTCTGGGGCCTCCCTCCTCACTCTTGACCACCCACTGGTGCACAAAGACACACGTGTGCACAAACTGGCATTGCACATGTGGCAGCAAGCGGGCATGTGCAAGATAGTCACACACCTGTACACCTGGGCTGCAACAAGGCAGGCAGGCAGGCAGTGCAGAGTCACGCACGTGTGTCACAACCACGGACTGCCCATGTCGACACATGCACACATGTGCTCGCAAGCGGGCATGTGCACAGTCACACGTGCTGTGCACACACTCATACGTGCACACAGGCATGGGCTGCCCACGGACACACATGCCTGTGCACAGAGAATCCCCCACATCGCACACAAACCTGCATCGCACAACAGTCACACATGTACACAAACATGCACGTGCACGCGTCACCACAAATACACACGGGCACAAATGGTCACGTGTGCACACACACCTACAGGCACACACAATTGTGCACACAAGCATGCGTGTGCACAGATAGTCACACATACCGCCCCCCCCATTCCTTTCCTCCCCTGGGAGAGGCTGCTGCCCCCAGGCAGAAAGGAGGACTTTGAGCCCTAATTGTCCACTGCTGGGTGGGAGGGGGAAGGATGAAGACAAGACCTCCATCCTCTGGAGACAACCTGGTGGGAATGGGAGGGGTGTCTCAAGAGGCCCCTCCCTTTATGTTTGGGGGTACCCCAGGAGGCCCCTCCCCTTATGTTTGGGGGTGGCTCAGGAGGCCCCTCCCCTTATGTTTGGGGGTATCCCAGGAGGCCCCTCCCTTTATGTTTGGGGGTACCCCAGGAGGCCCCTCCCCTTATGTTTGGGGGTGCCCCAGGAGGCCCCTCCCCTTATGTTTGGGGGTGCCCCAGGAGGCCCCTCCCTTTATGTTTGGGGGGATATCTCTCCCTGAGGGCCTTTCTGCTTCTGATCAGAAGGCTCCTGGTCCCCGAAGCTTCCTGCTGCGAGGCTAACGGGGAGCATCCTGCTCCGTTCCTTCCCCCCCCAGCTCAGTTTTCCCAGCTGTCACAGTTGAGTCCCCAGGAGCGCTTGACAAGGGAAACAGCACTTCAGCAGAAGCAGGTGTCCCTGGAGGCCTGGCTGCAGCGAGAAGCCCAGACTCTCCAGCAGTACCGTGTGGTGAGCTCCCACCTCCCCCCCCCCTCCCGGACAGAATTGATGGGGGTGTCCTCAGATGGACAGAGAGGCCCTGGTCTCTTGTGGGGGAGGGGAGCCAAAGAGCCAGGAGGGAGGCCACACCTCTCTCTGGGGGAGTCTGGGGAAGCTGGAGCAAGGGGAGTGAGGATGCCTGACCTTCCCCGTCCCTTTCCTCTTTGTAAAATGGAACAGAGAAAGGCTGGGCACCCTGAGCCCTCCAAGAGACCTGGCCTTTGTCCCCTGAAGTCAGGACCCCTGCTGTCTCACTCCAGCTCTGCCAAGTGGCTCCCTCTGGGGACAGAGTGGGACCTCTCTGGACTGTTTGCCCCTTGGTCAAATTGAGCGGGGAGGGAGGGTTGGCTCAGAAGGTCTGTGAGGTGGCTCCCAGCCCCGCGTCTCTGAGCCCGTGGTCTCGGCAGGAGTTGGCAGAGAAACACCAGAAGACCCTCCAGCTGCTCCGGAAGCAGCAAACTGTCATTCTGGATGATGAGCTGATCCAGTGGAAGAGAAGGCAGCAACTGGCTGGGAATGGAGGGCCCCCCGAGGGCAGCCTGGATGTGCTGCAGTCTTGGTATGTGGGAGAGGGAGCTGGGGGCAGCCGGGCCTTTGGAGACAAGGCTTTGGGCCTTGGGGCGCAGTCCTTGGGGCCAGTTCTGGGGCCTTGAGGCTCTGGAGCTCCCCTGGAGGCTGAAGGGCTGGGGAAGGTGGCCCAGTCCTCCACTGTGAGTTTCCTTGGTCCCTTCCTGTGGCTGGAGAGGAAGTCCCCATCAACAAGGGGTGTCTCTGGCCAGTCCAGGAGGGGTCAGCCTGTGTCCTGAGTGATTTAAGCTATCCCTCCCTCTTGCTTTGCCCTGTGGGCCTCCACGCCCAGGTGCGAGAAGTTGGCAGAGATCATCTGGCAGAACCGGCAGCAGATCCGGAGGGCTGAGCATCTTTGTCAGCAGCTGCCCATTCCTGGCCCCGTGGAGGAGATGCTGACTGAGCTCAATGCTACCATCACAGATATCATCTCTGCACTGGTGACCAGGTGCCTACTCCAAGCTTCTCTTAATCCTGAGCCAGCCCCAGGCTTGGAGGGGGGTGGAAAGCCAGAGACAGCCGAGGCTCCTTTCTGGTGCTCTTCTTCTTCCTCCCGGCCTCTGGCTTCTCAGGAAGCTTTGGACTGAGTTCTCTGGTCCTCGCCCCCAGCAGATAGTGTAGGAGAGGGACCCATGATCCTGCACTCCCAAAAGACCCATGCCCGCCCTGCCCTCGTTCCCCCGGCCCATGGTCCTGAGTCCCTCTGGGCCTCCTCACTTAGGGCCCTTCCCCTCCCTGCACCTTCTGACTCTCAGGATCCTTCCCCAAGGCCCGAGGCTGACTGCCCTCCCACCAGGAGAAGCCTCTCTAGTGGCTCTGCTCCCTCAGACCGGGGGAGGACGATGGTGTCTGGGGTCAGCCTGGCCATTTCTCTTTTCTCCAGCACCTTCATCATCGAGAAGCAGCCCCCGCAGGTGCTGAAGACACAGACCAAGTTTGCAGCCACAGTGCGTCTGCTGGTGGGGGGGAAGTTGAATGTGCACATGAACCCTCCCCAGGTGAAGGCCACCATCATCAGCGAGCAGCAGGCCAAGTCTTTGCTGAAGAACGAGAACACACGAAAGTAATGGCGGATGCCTTTCCTCCCTCTCCGCTGCTTCCCCACAAGATGCTGGGGTCCTTTGGGCAGTGTGTGGGGCTCCTTCCTTCCTCCACAGCTTCCTTCCCTCCTCCCCTCCCTCTTCCTAAGGAGTCCCAGGCCTCAGGAAGCTCCCAGGTGGATGTGATAGGTCAGATGCTCGGGGTAGGTGTCAGGGCTAGTCAGTCAGTCTTATTTCCAGGAGAGCTGAGCAATTGGGGATAGCTTCTTGGAGAAAGGGGATGTGGAGCAGGCCTTAGAAGGAGAGAGCCTCTTTGGGGAGAGTGAGAGCTTAACCTTGCCTTGGACATATCTGTGTCTAGCAGCGAGTGCAGTGGGGAGATATTGAACAATTGCTGCGTGATGGAGTATCACCAGGCAACCGGCACCCTCAGCGCTCACTTCAGGAACATGGTGAGGTTGCAGCTGGTCAGGGGGTGGGGGTCAGGGTTGTCAGGGAGGCTTGTGGTGGGAGATTTGGGCTTCCTGCGGCTGGAGGGGCAGGGAATGTCTCCTCTCTTCACGCATCCTCTTCTGCCTCTGTAGTCCCTGAAGAGGATTAAGAGGGCAGACAGACGGGGTGCAGAATCAGTGACAGAGGAGAAATTCACAGTCCTTTTCGAATCTCAGTTCAGCATTGGGGGAAATGAGCTCGTGTTTCAAGTTAAGGTAAAAACCGGGGAACTCCTCCTAGCAGAAGGGGAGGGAGGTACAGAGGAAGCAATGTAACCCTTGTCCCTAGGCTCATTGGGACTCTCTTAGTTGGTGGAGATGAAATCCCTGTTCTGAGTGAGGGACTGGGCAGAGTTGGTGAGAGGCAGGAGAGCTTCAGTTCCTTTTGGGTGAGATCAAGGACTCCCTTTTTTTCTTTTTCTGATTTTTAAATAG
>JAJPUD010018586.1:18189-28409 GCA_023553655.1 Myrmecobius fasciatus | reverse complement strand
TGATGCCCATCAATTGGAGAGTGGCTGAATAAATTATGGTATATGAATGTTATGGAATATTATTGCTGTGTAAGAAACGACCAGCAGGACGATTTCAGAGAGGCCTGGAGAGACTTGCATGAACTAATGCTCAGTGAAATGTGCAGAACCAGGAGATCATTATTCATGGCAACAAGAATACTATATGAGGATCAGTTCTAATGGACATGACTCTCTTCAACAATGAAATGCTTCAAACCAGTTCCAATTGTTTTGTGAAGAGAGTCATATACACCCAGAGAGAGGGATGTGAAATGTGGACCACAACATAACATTTTCATGTTCTCTATTTGAGGTTTACTTGCGTTGTATTTCCTTTATCGGATTATTCTTTCTTGTAGATATGATTTCTCCTGCACAAAAAATGATGTGTGTCAATAACTACACATATATGTGATTTCTTAAGTATTCTAACATAATTATCATGTAGTGGATATCCTGCCATCTAGTGGAGGGGTGGAGAGTATGAGGGAAAAATTTGTAACAGAAAGCTTTGTAAGGGTTAATGTTTAGGAAGTACCCATACATATGTTTTGCAAAACAAAACAAAACAAACAAAACGAAACAAAACAAAACAAAAGAAAACAAAAACAAAAACAAAACTCTTCACTTGACAAAAAAAAGAAATAATTTTTATGATCAGTTTAAATTTTTTTTTTTCATCATAGAACTTCAACCTGGCTGATTCCTACAAGTGAAAAGTTAAATGTATCATGCCTTACATGAATGGCATTTTATGATATCTGGAAAAGTTGTTAAGGATGCTAATTGATGATTCCAACTCAGAGTAATATATTTTTCTAGCAATTTCAATGCTAATCTGGGCCGGCTTTTCAGCTAAATATCTTAAACTTTTGTTTGTTGTGTAAACTACTGATTTTAGATTAAATAAAAACTTTGATGACACTTTGAAGACAACAGTTATTGTCATTAGCAAAGTAAAGCACAACATAGCCCAATTATCTTAACCTATATCATCCTGCATAATAAAACAAAACAAAACAAGAAAAATTAAAATGTAGGCTTATATTTCCTATTCCTTATATTTCCTCATAAAAATGGCATAAGGTCTTTTAAGGATTCTTTTAATTGAACCCATTTCATTTCCTCTGCTTTTAGTGATATTATAAGCCATTCAAACAGTTTTGATTTTTCTCACCACTAGATCATTATCAATTGTTTCATCTTCTTCCCCCTGTGGTTTACAAAATAGAGTTCTAAAAGTGAATCTGTTTCATACTTAAGAGATGAAGGAAAACAATTTGATAAGTCATGTTGAAATTTTCTTTCACTTCACTGTAAGATATTGCTTAGACTACTTAGATAAATATTATTTGCTGCAAAATTTATTTCTCTAATTCATAGGTATTACCATCTTAAGCACCTCTCTTTCCCACTTCAGTAAACTCCATTTGCTCCTTGTAACTTTCAAGATCAAATATAACATCTTTTGTTTTGAATTTGAAGCCAAACATAATCTCTGCCACCTGTTTTTCCACTCTTTTTCACCTCACCCTCACTATCTACCCATGTATTCTATGATTCAGGGACACTGGTATCTTTGTTGTTCTTCCCAGAAATAAAATACTTCAAGTATTTTACTGGCTTGCTTCTCATATATATAATATTTTTCCTTATTATCTCTGCCTTCTATATTCTCTAGCTTACTTCAACATAAAATTCTACCTCCTGAATGAAGCCTTTCCTGAACCCCCTTAATTCTCATATCTTCTCTCTGTTGCTTATTTCAAGCTTATCCTGTTTATTTTGTATATTGTTGTTTATATATTCTCTTCTGATTGGAACTGAGTTCTTAAGACAGGGATTTTGTTTTGCTTTTTTTTATATCTCCAAAGTTTGGCAGGTTGTGCAATCCATAGAACACATTTAATGAATGATTATTGACTTACTATTTTTTCTTTGGTTTAGAGTAACTTTAGTAAATAGCAAATACTTAATTAGTTTGTGGTACCATTCTACCTATCCAAAAATAAATATTGCCAAATCAAATGTGGCACTGTAGAATACAAAAACTAAAAGAAAAGTTTATTTAAATTTCAGATTGAGATATGCTCTCTCATAAAAGTTGGAAACACAGGTAAATTAATACATTAATACATGTAATTTCTCTATCAAAATTTACTGTGGGAGACAAAAGGAACCCAACAGGAGAAGCAAAATTAAAGATATTCAAGAATGGAAATCTAAGGACAGTTATAAGTAGACCTGAAAAATGGAAAAAAAAATCCCATCCCTTCAACTCTTTTGTCATTTCTAATTGAAAAAAAATGAAGATGGTGGCTTTTGGTATAGTTTTTAAAGATAAATTTTGACAATGTTCAATTACTTTAAGAAACCCATTCACACTAACTTCCATATTCAGTTGGAACATCAGATTTTTTTGATTTTTATTTTTCCTAGTTATATTTAAAAACAATTTTTTGATTATGCATATACATTCATGCATATATATTCATTTAAAAAAAACAAATTCTATATGACTCATGTTGGGAAAAAAATAAGTCCAAAAGGGAGAAATCATGGGAGAAGAAAAAAAACAGAAAAAAGGAAGGGAACATACCATGTGATGATCTATATTCAATCTCCATATTTCTTTTTCTGGATGCAGATAGCATTTTCTATCGAAATTTTATTGGCATTGCCTTGGATCACTGAATCACTGAGAAGAAACAAATCTGTCATAGTTGATCATTTCACAATCTTCTTGTTGCTTTGTGCAATGTTTTCCTGATTCTATTTGTTTCACTCAGCATCAATTCATGTAAGTCTGTCCAGATGTTTCTAAAACCAAGCTGTTCATCATTTTTATAGAAAAATAATATCCCATTACTTTAATATTTCATAACTTGTCCAATCATTCCCCAACTGATGGGCATCTTATTCATTTTCCAATTCTTTGCAACCACAAAAAGAGTTGCTATAACATTTTTTGCACATGTGGGTATTTTCTCCTCTATGATTACTTTGGGATGCAGAGTAGTAGTAACACTGATGAATCAAAGGGTATGCAAAGTTTTATAGCCCTTTTGGCCTAGTTCCAAATGAACACCAGATTTTTTTTTTAATCTAAGTTTTTTTATTTGCAAAACAAATGTATGGGTAATTCTTCAACAATGACCCTTACAAAGCTTTCTGTTACAAATTTTTACACCCTAGTCCCCACCCCTCCCCTACATGCTAATTATGTTAAAATACTTGACAAATCGAATATATGTATGCATATTTCCACACTTATCTTATTGTGCAAGAAAAATTGTGTCTAAAAGAAAAAAAATCTGAGAAAGGAAAAATAATGCAAGCAAACATCAATAGAGAGCATGCAAATGTTATGTTGTGGTCCACATTTCATATCCCTCTGTCTGGGTGTATATGGCTTTCTTCACTGAACAATTGGAACTGGTTTGAAACATTTCATTGTTGAAGAGAGCTATGTCAATCAGAATTGATCATCATATAGTCTTGTTGTTGCTGTGTATAATGATCTCCTGGTTCTGCTCATTTCACTCAGCATCAGTTCATGCAAGTCTCTCCAGGCTTCTCTGAAATCATCTTCTGGTCATTTCTTATAGAGCAGTAATATTCCATAACATTCATATACCATAATTTATTCAGCCACTCTCCAATTGATGGGCATCCATTCAGATTCCAGTTTCTATCCACTACAAAAAGGGCTACCACAAACATTGTTGCATATGTGGGTCCATTTCCCTCCTTTAAGATCTCTTGGGGATATAAAGCCAATAGAAAGACTGCTGTGTCAAAGGGTATGCACAGTTTGATAACTTTTTGTGCATAGTTACAAATTGCTTTCCAGAATGGTTGGATCTGTTCACACTTCCACCAACAATGTATCAGTGTCCCAGTTTTCCCACCTCCCCTCCAACATTTGTCATTATCTTTTCCTGTCATTTTAGCCAATCTGACAGGGAGTACCATATTTTTTGAGACAAATTATATCTTCTCTAATATTTCAGATGTAACTCCTTGATCTTCTGTGTTTCCCATGTGAGGTTTCCCAACAAGCTACTCCAAGCTCACGATGCTTCATACAGTTGCTCAAAACTGTGACTCACAAGTCTGTGTTATTTTTATTTCTATTTTTTTCTAGTTAAGAAAAAATCTGGTTAAAAGAGAATATGTTTAGCAAAATTGTTTCTTTTTTTAAAATAACAATATAATTTAACTTAATAATTTGGGGAGGTATATACTCATCCAAGGAATGTGTATGTGTGCACACTGTACATGTGGCTAAAGCACATGGATGGAAGAACATGTGACAAGAAAACTTGTATACTTCTGAAAGTTGCAGGACAACAGACATCTTCCAATGATGTAATCACTGTCTGGGCTTGATCTCTGCTATATCCAGCTCTCTCTTGGGCTTGCAACTTGGTTGTTATATTATGTCTTTCTAATATCCCAAAGATATACCACATTTTCTGCTCACTGCTACTTTCTATGGCATTTAGGATTCAACTCAAGTCCTTATCTAAGATAATACTTTTTTTTCTTTCCTTTTTTTTGAATTTTTATTAAAGCTTTTTATTTGCAAAACATATGCATGGGTAATTTTTCAACATTGACCCTTGCAAAGCTTTCTATTACAAATTTTTCCCTCCTAACCCTCACCCCCTCCTCTAGATGGCAGGAAGTCTAATACACATTAATTATATTAAAATTCTTGACAAATTGAATATGTGTATACATATTTATATAGTTAAGATAATACTTCTTACCCATAAAATATGAGCAGTGACATTTCTCTTTTAGTTTAGCCTCAAAGACTCAGTTTTATCACCTTTAAAAAGGTAGACCCTCCTCATATGCAATTGGAACAGTGATTTTTTTTAGATTGTTTGACGATCTGTACCTTTCTCAAATTACTTCAGGATCAGTTTGATGAACTTCAAAATAGTCACTGGGTCATCATATTTGCGCACCTCCATGCCCAGCTCCAACCAGAAAATCTCCCCAAAACAAAATTTAAAAAAAACCTTTATATCTTTAGACAGAAATGAATTTGAATAAACAAATTCTAAGTAATTATAGAAACTTAGCAAATCATCCCTCTAACCTAAATTCATGTCTTTATTATACATACATATTTGACAGCAAACCTACTAGACATTGATTTATCCTACAAAAAGATGACCAAATTTACCTCATCACTTAAATTATCACTGCAAAAATGATACCTGAGAAATTATCAACAGAAACAGTATTATATAGCCATTTAAACTGAATCAGTGGGCAGAGAGATTTAATCTCCCTTTTACCTGTCTTGGAAGCTTCAGAAAATAGAAAGCTTTTCAAGGGTCAATGTTGAAAAATTACCCATGCATATGTTTTGCAAATAAAATATTTATCACTGACTTTTGATCACAAGGGTGAATGGGAATTCAGCTTTCCTGTGCCTTATGAAATTATACTAATAGTTTAATGAAGTTCAAAACAGCCAGAGTTGTTTTTCCCTACAAGTGGAAATTTATTTCCTTATTGAGTCTAAGAAAAGTACTATATGATACCAATTTTTTAGGTAAGGGCTAAGTTCAAATGTTAGTGTTGGTTATTCCAGAAAATACATTGATTATTATAGTTTAGGACAATATACTCAGGACATTACCTTGTTCAATCATTTTGTTGATCAACATGTATTTCTTAAGCCCTGGGTTAGTCCTTGCGTTCAGCAAGTTTACATTCCAATAATAAAACATACCATATGTGTGAAAATATATACAGAATATATATAAAGAAAATAGAGTTCTAGGAGCAAGCACAGTAGCATCAGAATGATCAAGGGAAAGCAATTAGTGTCTAAGATCAATGGGATCACCAAGAGTAGAGCATGACTGAACAACAAAGATCAATTGAGAGTAAGGTTCTAATGGGCTTTGTTTTCATTTTTGTATAAATTTCCACCAATATCACCATTCTAATGTTACCCCCATTCCCCAGCATAAACTTCTTCCTCTTTCCTAGAGAATCATCCCTTAATGGACAGAAATTTTTTAGAAAAGGAAAAATTCAAGAAAACCAATCAGCATATCAAATAATCTGCTATCACCTATAATGTTCTAAATCCATAGACTCAACTTCTACAAAGAAGGGAGAGGTTAATTCTCCCATATCTCTTGACTGTGGACAAATTTGCTAAATGCTAAATATAGCATTCACTTCTGTTTGCTTTGCCATTCCTTTTCTTTACTTCTACATTACTAAAGTCATTATATATTTATCCATTATTAATTATAGTAAACTATATACATACATATATATAATTTGTCATATTATATAATATATTTATACATTATCTGTATATGTTTGTATTACACACATACACACAATGCATGTGTGTGTTCTATCTACCTATCTTTTTCCTCCTGGCTCTGCTTGCTTCTATTTTCCTAAATTCACAGTCTTGTAATGCTTCTCTATTCACATTCATCATTTCATATAGCATACTAAATTTATGTTTTATTAAATCACTATAATCTTTAGCAATTACCCACTCATTGGACAACAACCATATTCTCTATTATTTGCTGTTAATCCAAAAACATTTCAACACATATTTTTTAATGTACATGGGTTCCCTAATTCTGCAACTGATCTTTTGGGTTGTACAACTTGCAGTACAATCTGAGTTAAAGGACATGCACAGTTCACATACACTTTATTAGAATAATTACAAATTATATCCTACTTCACTTGAACCAGTTAGGACTCTTATCTTTACTCAAGTTTTCCAACAGTGATATTTCCATATTTTATCTTTACCGATTTCTGGACATGAGATAAAACTGCACAATTGTCTTGTCTGATATTCCTCTTATCATTAGTGGCTTCAAGCAAAATTTAATGTAGTTATTTAAATTTTTCAATTGTGCTTTTGAAAATTGTTCATATCTTTTATTTTTCTGGAGAATACTTTTTGTCCTCACATATTCTGATACTTGGGTAGACACTGTGGATATCATACTTTTATCAGAAATATTGTATTGAAATATTTTCCTTCAGTTTATCTTTTTACTTCTTTCCCTATTTGTATTACTTTTGTTAGGCAAAAGCTTTTCAATTTCATGTAATCAATATTTTATGTCTTTAATAATAATTTATTTCACTTATTGGGTTAAGAATTCATCCATTAAATATTCTGTGAAGGGCATTTGATTTTTTTTTCTCTAATCTGATTATTGTTTCTAATTATTTAACTTTCCATTTAGGTCTGTGTCTTTGTGTTGTAATTCCTGCTTTAATTAGTTTTAATTTTTTTAATATCTATAAAATATATATTTCTTTTTTGTTTTTTTTTTAAATTTCACTAAAATTTCTATGCCACATATGCTTTTTTAAAAAAGATGTCATGTGATATTGAGAAATGGGAATATTATTATAATTTCTGTTCAGAAGTTTGCAGAAATATTTTGACCCTAAATCTCCCTGTAAATTTTTCAGTTTTATATTTCACCCTTTATTTTTCTGTTAGATTTTCTACCTCTGAGAGAAAAGCTGCTACTAATGTTATGTTATTATCTATATCTTTTTTTACAATTCAATTAACTTTGTCTTTATGAATTTAGCTCGCTTGCTGTTTCACTCATATATGTTTAATGTGGTATACATTCATAAATTCATTCCTTTAAGCAAAATATAGCTTCATTTTATTGATATCACAAATCTTTATTTTTGTTTTTTTTTCTGATAGCAGGATTGCAATTACTGTATTTTTTTGATTAACCTAAAGTATAATACTTTTTACTTCTGTTTTTTAGAAATGCTTCTTACAAATTGTAGAGAATATTTTTATTTTCCTATTCATCTCCACTCTGATTTTATTAGATTATTTTTTTCATTCACAATAGAAGTTATTTGAATATTTTGACCTATGTTTCTTGAATAACTTTTTAAAAAATTATCCCTTTCCTATTTTATTTAAACCAACATTTTGCCTATATTATCTACATGGCTCAAAGTTGCATCTTGACCTCATTTACATTTTGCATATAATATTCAAATCCCTGAAATTTTCTTTGTTGTTCTTATCTAGGAAATAATCTCTGATAGGTGAATTTCCTTTCCTTTATTTTTAAAATTCTATCCCTGGATAGAAGATACATAAAACAGATCAATAAAATAAATAGATAAAATTTGATGATTTTTCTTATTATCATTCAAACTTATCTGACTCTATGTGACTCCATGGACTTGCTCATGGAGTTTTCTTGACAAAAATAACAGAGTGGTTTGTTGTTTCCTTCTCCAGTGTGTCTTCATTTTCTAGATCAGGAATTAAAGCAAATTTGGGTTAAGGGACTTGCCTTGGGTTTCAAGGCCAGCAAGTGTATAAGATTGCATTTGAAATTACAATTTTTCTGACTTCAGTCTTCCATCCATTGTACCACTTAGCTGTCCTGTAAATGTATTACAGAAACTTAATCTTTGCATTAGGGTGAACATAACTGCATGGTTTAAAAGGAACAAAATATTCCCTTTAGCTCTTCTTGTTTTAGAAATTATTAAATATAACCACTATATGATTTGGTGTTTCGTGGGCAGAATGAATTGTGAATGTGCTTAGTTGAAGCACAAAGTTTTGGGGCCTTAGTTTCTGTATTGAAGAAATTTGAAACATTTTTTATTAATACTTTTTATTTGCAAAACATATGTATGGGTAATTCCTAAACATTAACCCTTACAAAGCTTTCTGTTACAAATTTTTCCCCCCTACTCTCCACCCCTCCCCTAGATGGCAGGATATCCACTACATGATAATTATGTTAGAATACTTAAGAAATCACATATATGTATAGTTATTGCATCTTTTTTTGTGCAGGAGAAATCATATCTACAAGAAAGAATAATCCGATAAAGGAAATACAACGCAAGTAAACCTCAATAGAGAACATGAAAATGTTATGTTGTGGTCCACATTTCACATCCCTCTCTCTGGGTGTATATGACTCTCTTCACAAAACAATTGGAACTGGTTTGAAGCATTTCATTGTTGAAGAGAGTCACGTCCATTAGAACTGATCCTCATATAGTATTCTTGTTGCCATGAATAATGATCTCCTGGTTCTGCACATTTCACTGAGCATTAGTTCATGCAAGTCTCTCCAGGCCTCTCTGAAATCGTCCTGCTGGTCGTTTCTTACACAGCAATAATATTCCATAACATTCATATACCATAATTTATTCAGCCACTCTCCAATTGATGGGCATACATTCAGTTTCCAGTTTCTAGCCACTACAAAAAGGGCTGCCACAAACATTCTTGCACATGTGGGGCCCTTTCCTTCTTTTATGATTTCCTTGGGATATAAGGCCAATAGAAACACTGCTGGGTCAAAGGGTATGCACAGTTTGATAACTTTTTGAGCATAGCTCCAAATTGCTCTCCAGAATGGTTGGATCCGTTCACAGCTCCACCAACAATGAATCAGTGTCCCTGTCTTCCCATATCCCCTCCAACATTCATCTTTATCGTTTCCTGTCATTTTAGCCAATCTGACAGGTGTGTAGTGGTACCTCAGAGTTGTCATAATTTGCATTTCTCTGATCAATAGTGATTTGGAGCACCTTTTCGTATGATTATAAATAGTTTTAATTTCATCATCTGAAAACTATCTGTTCATCTCCTTTGACCATTTATCAATTGGAGAATGGCTTGAATTCTTATAAATATGAGACAATTCTCTATATATCTTAGAGATGAGACCTTTATGAGAACCCTTAAATGTAAAGATGATTTCCCAATTTGATGCTTCCCACGTAATCTTGTCTGCATTAGTTTTGTTTGTACAGAAACTTTTTAACTTAATATAATCAAATTTATCTATCTGGTGTTCAATTAAGAGGTCCAGATCTTCTTTGGACATAGATTTATTCCATCTCCACAGGTCTAAGAGGTGAAGTATCCTATGTTCCTCTAATTTTGGTATAATATCAGTCTTTATAACTATATCATGATCCCATTTAGATCTTATCTTGGTGTGCGGTGTTAGGTGTGGGTCCAGCCTTAATTTCTTCCCCACTAGTTTCCAATTTTCCCAGCAGTTTTTGCCGAATAGTGTGTACTTATCCCAAAAGCTGGGGTCTTTGGGTTTATCAAACATTAAATTGCTAACATTATTACCTAGCTTGCCCTGATATCCTATACT
>JAJPUD010018586.1:0-16025 GCA_023553655.1 Myrmecobius fasciatus | reverse complement strand
TTCACTTGAAGCACAAAAGATTCTGCTCCAGCCCTTTACCTTCACACTGTATATATCTCTATGTTTTAGATGTGTTTCTTGTAAGTAACATATTGTAGGATTCTGGCTTTTAATCCAGTTCGCTATCTGTTTCTGTTTTATGGGAGAGTTCATCCCATTAACATTCACAGTTAAAATGACTATATCTATATTTCCTGCCATCTTATTTACCCAAAGTTATATTTTGCTCTTCCCTTTCCCCTTACTCACTTCCCCCCTCCCCAGTATTTTGTTTTTGATGACTACCTCCATCTAACAGCCCTACCCCCTTTAGAACCCTCATTCTTTTAACAACTTTCCCCTAAACATTCTATTAATTTATCCATTTTTTTCCTCCTTTCCCTCCTACTTCCCTATACAGAGGGCCAAGTTTTTCCCTGAAATCAAATGCATCTGATATACTCTTTTAGAGCCCAATCTAACGAGAGTAAGAATACTCATCACCATCCCTTCTTTCCCTCAATTATATTAGATTTTCTATGTCTCTTCATGAGACTTTGCCTTATTTTACCTCCTTTTTTATTTTTTCTTTATTTTACCTCCTTTCCCCTTCCCCCCTTTTTTTACATTATAATATACCTTCCACCTCTAATTTCTTTTCGATTATTATCAGAGTAAAATCAAATTATAGCCCCATTCTTTAAGGATACCCTAGTAGAGACATAGTTCTTGAGAGTTCTTTCATTTTTACCTTTTTATGCTTCTCTAGAGTTCGGTGTTTGGAAGTCAAATTTTATAATATTTTATAAATTCATGATTTCCTGGAAGATAGCATTAAGGTTCTTTTTTTCATTGTGACTTTTAGGGAGTCCAATAATCCTTAGGTTGTCTCTCCTGGATCTGTTTTCCAAGTCAGTTGTTGTTCCTAGGAGATATTTCATATTTTCTTCTATTTTTTCATTTTTTTTGTTTTTGTTTGATTGATTCTTGAATTCTTATTGAGTCATTCATTTCAATTTGTTCATTTTACTTTTTAAGGTATTATTTCCTTAGCTATCTTTTTTAGCTCCTTTTGTAACTGGCCAATTGAATTTTTTGGTTCATTGCATTCTTTTTCCCTTTTGCCAATTTTATTTTTCAGTGAATTGTTGTCTTTTGCTATTCACTTATTTTGTTTTTCAGTGAATTGTTATCTTTTTCCAATTCAGTATTTTTATTTTCTAGTTAGTTGGTGACTTTTTCCAATTCACCAATTTTGTTTTTCAGTGAATTGTCCTCTTTTTCCAATTCACCAGACTTATTTTCCAGTTTTTCACATCTCTGTTGCAGGGCGATATTTCCTTCTTGCACTGCTCTCAATTTATTTCCCCAATCTTCTTCTAGCTCTCTTTTGAGATTCTTTATGCAGTCTTCCAGGTAAGCCTTCTGAAAGGGAGACCAGCTTAAGTCCACCTTGGTGGCTTTATCTGGGATTGTTGTCAGAATCTCAGGATCTGGGGACTGCTCTATTTTTTCTCCATAAAAGCTGTCTGTGGTGAGAGCTCTCTTCTTCTTGCTCATGATTTTCAGCAGAGGTATCAGTCACCAGCAGGGAATTCTGCAGCAGCAGCAGCAGCAGCAGCAGCAGCAGCAGCAGCAGGGATTTCAATTTGCCCTGGGGCAATTTGCCGTGTTGACTTCCAGTCTGAGGCTGATCTTGCTAGATCCGCACTAGGACCACACTTTCAGGTGCTCTCAATCCACCCTTTATCAAAGGTAGACCTGCCAAAGCAGCTGCCTGCAAGCAGAGCAAAGTGGCCCAAGCGTCTCCCAGGGACTTCCTGGCAACCTAAAATCTTCTGGTCTTTCCCAGCCCCGGACTTACATCCTGGCTGCCCACTGGCTTCTGAGTGCTGGGAGCTGCTCAATCCCCCACCCGTCTAAAACTGACCTCAGAAGTTCTTTCAAAGTAGATATTTGATAGAAGTGTGTTGTAGTCCAAGTGTTTGGTGGAACCCTCACTGCAGAACCAATTCGGAGGCTCAATTTGTCTGGGTCTGAGGGAAGGTCTCAGGAGCTCCCAGAGGATGCTGTCTGCAGTTCGCCATCTTGGCTCTGCCCCAGGCATTTTTTTAAATTACTATTTACTGTGTTATGATCATGTTTTTACTTTAATCTGGCATGTTTTTTAAGAGAAGATCTATCATATCTTATTATATTTAAATTGTCTCTGTCCATCTTGTCTTCAAGGTCAAACCTTTCTGTACAGTTTTTGTGTTTTATGTTATTTTGAATTGATTGCCTTTTCTTTTTCTTCTGTTAGATTTTCTCTATATTTTGTATCCTGTTCCAAATCTGCTAATCTCTCTTATTAAACTTTCCATTGTGGATTATTTTTAAATTAAGCCTCAGGATCTCTAACTTCATGCAAGTTCATTCAAATGCATTTTATGAATTTCATTTCTCCTTTAAACAATTGTGGATTGGGGGGGTTGTTCCTTTTAAACAAATTTAATTTTATTCCATAGGATTCAGGCATTTCTTTCTTTCTTTTTAATATTTGTTTGGAGAGCTCTGTTTTCTCTTAAAAGAGTTACTCAAAGAAATAGAATGATTCTTTTTGTTTTAAGATCTTCTGTATTAACAAGTTTTCTAATGTTCTTCCCTTTTATAAAGATGTTTTCTGTTTAAATCTGGTTTTTTAAACTTTCAAACAGTACTCCATTATTAAATTTCTTTTGGCTGATTTTTATATCTCCTTGAATGAGTTACTGGGCTACTACAGACTCCTTAAACTAGGGATTATAGGATTTTCCATCCATTGTCCCTATCTATCCCTGTGTTGCTTAAGGGGGAGGAGTAAGAGCCGAATTGGACTCCTCATCTCAGTGCCTTTTCCTTTTGGCCAAATATAGCCATACACAATGACCTTCTTTCTTCCTCTTGCTGGAATGAACCAGTCTGAAGTTTTTTGGTGGGGTGAAGGGAAACATGAATGAATGTTCAAGAAAGAATTTTTTGTAGCTTTGGTCTTCCAAAAATTAGATCCACTATCAGAAATCAGAAGCTCTTTAGCCTTTTCATCCTTCATTTTCATTTACATATGAATGGGCAAGGATGGAAGGAAGAAATTTTCTCATAATTTCTATGTCAGAGAAAGAGAAAATTTTAAAATAGATCCTAGGTATGACACCTTTATTATATATTTAAAATGAATAGTAAATCATGCATAATGGATTTGTAGTTTCATGTTCAATCATATTTTTTATTATGCTATATTATGGAAATGCTTGCTTTATTACATAAATTATTATTTTTTTAAAAAAGATAAATATAAGTTATAAAATAAGAGAGATCCCTTGTTTTCCTGCATGATGTTGAGGGAGATGTCCAAATAGAAATTTTAAGAATTAGTATTCCCCAGTGTTACATCAGAAGATTTTTATCATTTCAGAGTAATCTTTGTTCTCTGAATTCACAACACTTCTAAATCTGGTGCATATTTCTTTTTGTTTATTCTTGTTTTTAGGGTTAGAGAGATAAAGAAGTTACAGAAAAATGTGATATGCCATAATTCTGTTCACATGACATCCTGTTCTCTATGAAGGACTTAAATTGATTATCAGAGGAATTTTATTTGATACTATAAGTTTTAGGGAGGCATTGGTGTTTTAATAGGGAGTTAGCATTGTCAGAATTGAGACTGAAAAAAAACTGACTGCTATATTGAGGATAAATTGATGTAGGGATAGACTTGAGGCAAGGAGTCCATTTAGAAGACTATTGCAGAAGTCCACATTAGAGAAGATGGGGACTAAACTTAGTGTTCTAAGAGAGCAGATATGTCTCCAGAAAAAAAAAAAAATTATTGATTTGTTACTGGAATTGTCAAATGTATAATTGTCATGATATATGTACACAAGGTATGAGAAGTGAATGTTGAAGTAGCATTTGAGTCTGGTTGACCAGGTTTCAAATCCCACTTTTGATGCATATAGTAGTTGTGTGGCTTAAGCTCTTACTGTTTTAGTTAGCTCACTAAGACTAGGGTAAAGAATAGATTCCTCCCTGCATTGATATAGGAAGTTGTCATATCAAGGAATTCCATATAATTAAGAAAGCACAAATCCAGTCCAAAAAGTTGAAATAAATATTCAAAAAGACATTCAGACATCAGAGTAATAGTAGTCACTATCACTATTATTTGTGCTTGGAATGGAAAAGGGAATAAATGGATTTGTTATTGAAATAGCAGGAAAGGGATCCTATTGCTATTAAATACATTTGCAAGTAGCCTTAGTAACCAAAATTCTATATTCATGCAATTAGGGCTTGGACCAATTTCCTTTTAACTTTGAAGGCTTAGAAAATAGGAGATTAATTTTGTCTGAGTGATATAAACTCCAAGGTTAGCTAATATAAAATGATAAACCAAGCAAGATTATTTGCTTAGTAGTAAATGTCAGATGATAAAAATGGTGATGCTGTAGACAAGAAGCCTGTTGTTCACCTGGCATCTGTACTGACAGATTTTGTATTTCCTCATTTCATATCATCTCTGTTGTAGTGCTGAAGGAAGAACAGTGAAGGAAACATATGCAGGGAGGAAAAGGACAGGCCAAGAGGGAAGCTAAATAACTTCAAAGTCAAAGTTAAAAGGCTTTGGAAAACGAAGTCTAACATCATTGTTTTCTTTCATTTTTCAGGTTCAGGTTCTTCGGAATGCAGGCGAAGAAGTAACCCTAACTGTGACATTCCTAAAAAGGGCACCTGCTTTTCTCAAACTGCTGCTGAATGAAGATTGTGCATGTAAGCATTTATAACAAATTGAAAGAAAAATGCCTACATCATGACTTCTGACAGTGATTGGCATCTTCCTTTCTAAGTTAGGATTGTGGTTTGTGTTTGAACATTTTATATCACCAGGTACTTTATTAACATTTTTTGGGAAGGTAGTATCTTTTTATTGTATCTTCTCCAAGGGAAGAATTCAGAGTATTTATAGACACTTTCCTATGCCAAGGTTTGACAGGAAAAAAAATCATAACACATCCACTTTGTACCTCCATTTAAATTCCAATCAAGAGACTTTGTTAAGAGATTTCTTAGAGCTAAAGATTCTTACATTTTAATTTGATTAGAGAATATATTAATGTAGAAGACTTTTAATTTTCTTGCCCTTCATTAGCAAGAATATGGAAGTATGCAGTTGATTTTTATCTGCCTCATTTCAATCTTCCTTTCCTAAATTACTAAATAAAAATACAACCCAAATTTTCTTTCTTTAAATGACTCTTTATTCAGCTCTTTATTTCTACCCCATCCGTGATCATGATGCTCCATTTCATATGAATTACTGTGAACTTCAAAAAAAAATCAAGATCTAGCTGCTCTGTTCTTAGAAAGTTCCATATACTTAGCAAAGGTAGCTGTTTTACAATAAAAACAGAATTAATTTAGAGAATTACAAAATTTCAAAGTAGGAAAGGAATCCAGTGGCTGTTGAGTTCCATATTATTTTATGTATATATATGTGTGTGTGTATGTGTGTACATTTATTTATATATTTATATATAATGTATATATGTGCACAATATATACATTATTTGTATATATGTATACATGTGTGCATTATACATATACATATGTATGTATGTGTGTAGATATGGAATTTCTACTATATGTATCAGAAAAATGGTTATCTAGGTCCTCAATGAAAATTTCCAAAAATGGGAAATGCACCAGCTCCTGAGGAATAACGCTGTACTTTTGAAAAATATCAATTGCTAGGAAGTTTGTATCTGTTTGTTTGTTTTCTGTGACATTGTCTAAAGTTTTGTCTTTGTAATTTTCATCCATTGCTTCTCTTTCAACCATTTGAAGATAAATAGATGTTTATCATTTCTCTGTTTCATATGCTTGAAGAACATTTGCATTTCCTTCCTGAATCTTCCTTGGACTCAGAATGGTTATTTTCTTCAGTTAATCCTCATATGTCATAGCTTCCCCTTTATTAACCTGCTTTGCCCTTCTCTGGATACCCTCCAGCTTCTAAATGTTCTCTTAAATCATAGTGTCCAGAACTGATCATAACAACCCAGATTGGAGCTGAAGCGTGTAGAGTGCAGTGAAATAATTACCCACTCTTTCTGGAAGCTCTTACTTCCCTTAATTCAACCCATGATGGAATTAGCTTTCCTGGCAGTACATCAAATTGCTGACTCATACTTAACTTGATTAACAGATCTCATTCCCAAAGCTTTTCTAATTTGGTAGGCCCTGCCAGATTTTGGACTCTACTGGCATTGTCTTCAGGATCCCAGGGTCACTTTTATGCCATCAGAAATTGGAAGAGAACTTTACTGGAGGAATCCCATTTTTTAAATAAAAAGTACATATGAGTTAGCATCATTTATCAAATTGAATCAAATAAATGTAGCACATTACTTTTTTGATCACATACATCTTGTAACAACTTTTTACAAAAGAAAATAATAAATATGATTTAGGCAGGAAGAGTACTCCTAGAGTATTTTCCAAACTTCTTCTAATTTTTTTCCTTTATAGAAGGCAGAAACTACACTTTTTGGCTCACTTCCATCTGCATCTGCTGCTCTACTTGGTTACAACTTCACAGAATAAGATGCCTCTTTGCTGAGTTCCCCTTATACATATCCTCCTTTTCCTGCCTTTTGTGTGTTGTTTCCCCTCATAGGTAGTTTATAGTCAGGGTGGATCTTATATTTATTGATTGTATCTCCCAACTTAGCATAGTATCTGTCATATAATAAGCATTTAATAAATATTTATGGGATTACTATTGCACTGTAATATCCATGTAAGTAAGTCTTAGCTTTGAACTTTACCAATAAAAACCAAAGCAAGCATAGCAAGGATTAGAAATCTAGATTACAATAGCTAGTATATAGTACTCTAAATTTTGGAAAGTGGTTTAAATATGATACCTCATTGGATCCTTGGAACAACTATGTGAAGTAGGAACTATTGCTTCCCCATTTTATAACAAGGAAATAGGAAGAAAAATTTAACAGACTATCCTAGTTTCACACAGAAAGTAAGTATCTGAGGTAGAATTTAACATTCAATGCTGTTCCCTCTAATCACAAAAAATCATAAGAATTATCAAAAGAGCTATCTAGGAGCCTGAGGAAAGGTAATCTATTAAAGCCAGAGACTTACTACATTAATTTTATAATAACTGCTATGCTCAAATACACAGAGAACAGAACCTCTAACTACTTTTGCCCTTCAACTTACTCACATCAATTCCAACTTAGTATCTAGGGTACCTATTATCATCTTCAATGGATTACAAATCTAAATCTTAAAATTTAACATTCATTTCAGTGATCTAAATTTAAAATGAGATTTTAGAAAATCTAGAAAAATTTAAACTGCTCCCACAGCTTAAAAAAAAGTAAAAGAAAAGCATTAATACAGATTGCATCAGGAATTTTTTTTGCATGAGATAATACTTCCTCTCCCAACACCTCACTGCATATTCAGTACAAATTATCATGGAATTTGATTTTAGATGTTTTTCATGTTCTATCATAGAGTATAACTATAGCTATCAAGTTGGTATCTCAGTTATGGTTCTTTTAATTGGGTACAAAATCCATTTGTAAAACAGAGGTTCTTAATCTGGAGTCCATGAACTTGCTTTATAAATATAGATGGATAGAAAAATAGATAGATAAACTTCATTTTGACTTTATTAATTTCCTTTATAACTTTATGTATTTTCCATCTTTAAAACATGATTCTGACACATCCATGATACAGCTTTGAAATGGTATGATATAGTCTAAGTACATTTTAATACATAGAAAATAAGACTTCCATGTTAACTCATTTACTAGAGTGGGTTTATATAAAAAGTCTTCTCTAAATAGCATATTATAGAGGAAACATTATTTGAAGGGAGCTCCTATGTAGTAAAACAAGTATAAAAAATATAAAATAAAATGACTACTAAGGGATCACAATTTTAAGGGAAAAAATCTATTTCCTTTTAAATAATACAGAAAAATTTCAATGAAAGTATTTGATTTCAATGATGTGGTTAATTTATTTCTTCATTGCTAAAAATCAACAGGTATTTACTGTATACTATGTGCCAAGCTATACACTAAGCTGAGGACTTTATGTCTAACACACAAACAACTATGTACAAATAAGATCACTATCAGATCTGTTAGAGAGAAAAGGAACTAGCACTGAGGATGGAACTGTTGTGAGAGAGAAAATATTTCTTGTAACTGCTGAGATTTTAACTGAGACTTGAAGGAAACATAGGATCATGAACCATATTGCTAAAATATATTTAGTGTGCCAATGAAAAATGTAAATCAAAAAATATGTTCTTTCTAAGCATTTAGATTACAGAGATTTTTTTTTTCCCTGTAGGTGCTCCAAGTGACCAGAGCAGTGGTACATCTTCTCCTCTTTGTGACAGTGGTTTGCATCTCAACTACCATCCTACCAACACGGTAAGAGGTCTGATGTATGAATAAAACATAAGAAGAAAGAACAAAAAGAACAACCAGAGAAGAATCCAGTTTAATCAATAGCTGGGAACTTTCACTAATGCTGAGTCATCAAGATTTAAGTCCTTGGTTGCTTCATTCTTTATGTATTTGTACAAGCTGAAGGGAAAAATAAATAGGTCAAACTTTGCTGTCATCTTTTCTCTTAATGAGTCAGCATTTCTTCAGGTTTTCTAATATCAGGTACCTAAAGAATATACCTGACTTTCTGGATCCAAAGTGTAATATTTACTACAGGCATATTTTCTAAATAGCCATACCAACCAAGAAGTTTTTCCACTGATGAAATACTTTGAAATTATGGGTTTGAAATTAATTTTTATCTATTAATACATAATGTGAGATTCTAGTGCCATATTTGTGGTCTATCATGATTTTGCAACACAATCTCAGAAATACAAAGTTGTGAGATGATAGTGAGTCGAATTATTGCCATAATATGAGGAATTCTCAGATGAGGAAACTTCATCTATTTATGTAGGTTAGCACCTTCTCTGAAACTGATGGTCTTAAAGAATTTTTAGGACACTAAGAGGTTGAGTAACTTGTCCAGTGTCCAAAGCCAAAAATCAGAGAACAGACTTGAACCAAGGACTTCCTGGTTGCTTGCTCTAGCTTTCTAGTCATTAAAACACACTGCTTCTCCACATTTCTTATCAAAAAATGAGTGTGAATAATAGTTATTCACTTTCACTATTAGATGTTCATGAGTAGCTCTGTTTATTTGCATAGTTTGGTTGATGGATGTCATTCGTTCTCTAATTACTGTAGGCAATATTTTTTATTTCAATTCAGTTCACATTAATAAATAACTCTGAACTACCTATTGAAGGTACTCTTATGTGCTCTGAAGCTGCTTAATTAGAATCTTTTAATTTGACAATATACCCAATAGTATGTGAGGAGTCAATTCAATTCAGTTCAACAAATATTCATTAAGTGACCCTTTTGAGCACAGATCTGAGAACTCAGAAATATTTCTGTGAAAATTCTAAATTATTATTAACATTTAACATTAAAAGTGACATAACAAGTCATATTTATATGAATGAACAAATAAATACTTGTATTTATGGAAAAATTATTGGGTGTTGACAATTTGCAAAGAATCATGTTAATCACTGCTAATAACAAAAATAAAAAGCAAGACAGTTTCTGCTCTCAGGAGTTCACATTTAAAAAAATGAAAAAATATTTATAAGATGTGCAAAGAGGGATTACCTGTCAAACTAAAATATCAACGGAAGTACTTGGATTCCTCTATTATTAGATTGTTTCATTATTAGAGAAATTTACTGATGAAATTCCTCAACTTTTAAAATGCATTTGCTGGTTTCATTATATAAAAAACTCTCTTCTTCACTTTGTCTAAGACATTTATGCCTCTGAAATCACAAGAGAAGAGACCATATTTTTTATATATTTAACTCTTCATTTTCCCATTATACTTACTACATTGATCAACGTGGGGTTAGAAGTACCAGTCTCTTAACTTACACTTTTGTGCTTTTGTATATAAATATATAAGAGCATTTTTTTTTTGTTTTTGATTTTGTTTTTGAGAGACAGTTGGTGTTAAGTGACTTGCCCTGGGTCACACGGCTAGTCAGTGTTAAGTATTTGAGGCCAAATTTGAATTTAGGTCCTCCTAACTCCAAGTCTGATGCTTTATCCACTGCACCATCTAGCCATCCCTGAGAGCATGTTTTTTTTTTTTTTTTTTTTTTTTTTTTACTACTGGTTCTTAGCTTAGATAGTCTTATTCCTAACCAGTACTTATTATGGAAGAGAATCTTGGGAAGAGTAGGTCATAAAATTCCAAGCTCTTCAGAAGTTCCCCCACAAACAAGACAAAATAGCATCTCTGGGCAAATGCAGAGTGCTAAAAATAAATAAGAGTTGGGGCAGCACAGTGGTCCTAATAGGACAATCAAGGAAGATCTGAAAGAAGATACCAGAACAAGGATTTAGCTACTATGAGGTGCAAACACCTCCAAGCTAGTACTTCTGAAAGAGCAAGCTGTAAGCTCAGTTGAAATGTTGCCTAAGCCCCAGCAACAGGACTCTTCACCTTCTAGAAGTATAGGGAGTTGGGAATCTGAGTTGAGGAAGACTGAGGTTACCTCTCCTGAAAAGGGATACCACATCCAGCTCTGCAGCCAAATGTAGCCCCAGGTGAAAAGGAAGCAACTTGTGCCCAAGGAGTACAAAAGAGGAGCAGTTATGCTGTTGGCTATGGACTCTTAGAATGGTATCCTTGATTTGGGGTTCCAGACCAGAAAGAAGAACTGAAGGAGGACCTGAGATCAGAGGTAGTATGCCTATACCCCTGGACTAGAAGTAATTAAACCTGCTACATATCTGCTATAAAACTAAATAAAATAAAATAAAATGAGCAGGCAAAAGAGAAAGAACTTCATCATAGAAAGATACTTGGTAAATAGAGAATACCAAGATTCTGCCCAAAAAGAATTCACAGAACTCTAAAAAAGACTTTAAAAATCAAATAAAAGAGATGGAAAAAAATTAAAAATAAATAAAAACAATCTGAGAAAAACAGATAATAAAAAGAAAGTTAGCCATCTAAAAAGGAGATACAGAATCTTAAGGAAGAAAATGACTCCCTGAAAACCCGAATCAGGCAAAGGGAAGCCATCAAATTTATGACACAAAGAAATAATAAACAAAATATAATGAAAAGACAGAAGAGAAGGTGAATTTCATCTCATAAAAAAAACAACTAACCTGAAGAACAGATCAAAAAGAGAAAACTTAATAAGAGTACCTGAAAGCTACAATAAATAAAATAATCATAATACAATAATACAAGTAATAGTTAAGAGAATTATCTTCCAGTGTTAAAACAAGAAGGAAAAATAGAAATAGAAAAGAAAAATCCACCCACCACCACTTGAAAGAGATCCTACAAGCAAAACCTATAGGAAAATCATAACCAAATTCTAAAACCCCTAGGTCAAAGAGAAAATATTATGAACAACAAGAAAAAAATCAATAATGACAGAGTCATTATTAGAACAACACAAAACCTTGTACCAGTGACATTAAAAGACCACAGTATTTAGAATACTATATATATTGAAGAGCAAAAGAACTGGGATCGTGGATGAAAATATCATACCCAGAAAAGTTAAGCATAATCCTGACTGGAAAAAAAGGATATTTGGTAAATTGTCAGATTTTCAGAATTATATTTATAATTCAACAGATTTATAAAGTTTGATGTTATCCACCTTAAGAGAAACAAAAACCAAACAAGCATAGTATGGCCTTACATAGATGTATATGAATGTATATATGTCTTAATATGTTATTATATCCTTTTGGGGGGAGATGGGAGGAAAGAATGAGTAAAAAAAGAACAAAGTAAAATGTGCACAGCACAGAACAAAGTAATAGAGACAGGCATTTCTGAACAAAATGTGTAGTGTTTATTATACAGGCTTTCTTGAAATGTTTATTGTTTCATATTCTGAATCCTCTCATGTTCTTTTCTATGCACATGGTAATGTTCTTTTTCTGCTGTTGTTTTGTTTTTCTTGTTCTATTCTGTATTTAAGTTTTATATAAATAATTTTAAAGTATTTATTATGTATATATGTGTATGTCTGAAAGACACTTAAAGATGTGATAGTGGAGGTAAACAGAGGGTTTGGGGCAGCATAGGTGCATTGGAGAATCATTAACATAAAGATGGTAATTAAATCCGTGGGAGGTGATAAAATCACCAAGTAAAGTAGAATTGGGGCAGAAGAGGAGAGAGTTGAGGGGAGAATCCTGAGGAAAAACTATGGTTAGAATCAGTTACCTGAAAAAGAATCCAGCGAGGAAGACAGAAGAGTGGTCAAAAAGGTAGAACAAGAACCATAAGAAATTTGTGTCCTAAAAAACTAGAAAGAAGAGAGTAACAAGGAGAAATGAATGATCAACACTGCTGTAGAGATAAAGGAGAATAATTAGAACAAGCCATTGGATTTGGAGAGAATAATTTTGTTTGAATAAACTTAGAAATCAGATTATATATAGCATATAGTCTGGTAAATATATGTGGACAAATTTTCTTCCAGCATCATTCTTTGCATTATTTATGTAAGATGTCTAGCCCCCACAAAAGTTTATCACCCTTTCTTAACTGTAGGGTCCCCTCTGATTATTAACTTGGAGTCTATATAGTTATTTTTCAAAATATGTTATAACTACTTCAATATAATTTTACCCCTTTTAATCCTGTGTTTTACTTTATGCTTTTGAAAATATTCTAAGAATGGGTTCGTAAGCTATACCAGACTTCCAAAGGAATCCATGCCTCAAAAATCATTCACAACCCTTACTCTAAAGAGACCGATATTCCTTCTATGTCATTTCTTTTTGGTCTTTTTTTTGCCTTCTGCCTATGGGGATGACAGAATGAATAATTCTCTTCCTACTAAAGGACATCCCTTTCTAGACATGTCTGACCAAGTTCTTGTGATTTTCCTGTTCCTCATTAGAGAAAGGTTTTCCATAAAACAAGCCTTACTTAAGAATTTCCTCAGAGGTAGTCAGGTACTGAGTGGCTTAAAACTTAGAGATTTATTTTGATGAGACCCAACTGAATATAATCATTACCAGAGATTTGGAACACAATAATTTTATGATATTAATAAAGCTGTTACAGAATATTTATATAATTGTATCTTAGAACATGTTTTTAACCTAATTTAATTTAATTTATACAACAATCTTGTACCCAAATCTAATCAACTAAATAAGAATTATATTTTTCTTTCCATCTTTTTATGACGCAGAAGCAGATCTATAGTGATCTGGAAATAAGTATCCAAAAAAAGATTCTCCAATAATTGAAAAGAAATACTTGAAAAAATATTCTCAAGTATCTATTCAAAGTTTTTCCTATGATCTTTGAATGATAATTAGAATTTGAGCTTGAAAACTATCATAGAAGACATTCTTAAAGGCATTAATTAACATATATTAGTAAATCCTTAGTGAGTTAAACTTTACTATAATGCAAATTCTATTAGAAAATTAACTCTTACTACAATTTTAATGATATGGAAAATAATGAATGAAATGGCATAACTTGGACAATTAGCCGAAGATACTTCTGAGAATAAATTGACATGTATTTTAAATATTATTTAAATGTTAATTCTGAAACAACTGACACTATCTGCTCCGCATAGCACAGCTGGAGATGCTAGCATATCTGAAAGTTTTTACATCTATCTAGAATTTGAAGTTCTGTCACTTGATAGCTGAGTGACTTGGAACATTTATCACTTATTATCTCTTGACATCAGGTTCCTACTCCATGAAATGAGGTATTTGGATCAGATGATAGTATCCTAGATTTTAATTTGGAAGTAATCATTGAAGTTATTTGATCCACCCTCTGCAATTTGCAGAGATAGATGATCTAGAATGCCTATTTTAGCTTTCAGGCTTTATGATTCTAAATATTTGCTCTTGGTTTTTACTTTTCTGATGTAACAGGGAAAATATACTACTCAGAGGAATTGTTATGGCTCAGAAACTGAATCGTTATTTCTCAATCTATGTGTCCTCAAACTCCATCAAAATCCTTTTAACGTGAATAGAATTTTGCAGAGATTTTCCCCAAGTTTTTTGTCCAGAACTACCTGACAATGCATGTTTAGTGAAGAAAATTAGTATATATAAAAGCCTTGACTCTCTATTTGTATTTCCATTATATAGAATAACGTGTTTCTTATTGCTTTACAAAGAGAGCTAAATAAGAATGTGGTGTGTTAAGAGAATATGATTTTTGAAATTCCATAAATCTGAATTACATTTTTTATATTAATACTTTTTTATTTCCAAAACATATGTATGGGTAATTCCTAAATATTAACCTTTACAAAGCTTTGTGTTACATATTTTCCCCCCTACTCCCCACCCCTCCCCTAGATGGCAGGATACCCACTACATGATAATTATGTTAGAATACTTAAGAAATTGAATATATGTATAGTTATTGCATCATTTTTTTGTGCAGGAGAAATCATATCTACAAGAAAGAATAATCAAATAAAGGAATACAATGCAAGCAAACCTCAACAGAGAACATGAAAATGTTATGTTGTGGTCCACATTTCACATCCCTCTCTCTGGGTGTATATGGCTCTCTTCACCGAACAATTGCAACTGGTTTGAAGCATTTCATTGTTGAAGAGAGTCATGTCCATTAGAACTGATCCTCATATAGTATTGTTGTAACCATGAATAATGATCTCCTGGTTCTGCTCACTTCACTGAGCATTAGTTCATGCAAGTCTCTCCAGGCCTCTATGAAATCATCATGCTGGTTGTTTCTTACAGAGCAATAATATTCCATAACATTCATATACCATAATTTATTCAGCCACTCTCCAATTGATGGACATCCATTTAATTTCCAATTTCTAGCCACTAAAGAAAGGGCTGCCATAACATTCTTGCTCATGTGGGGCTCTTTCCTTCTTTTATGATTTTTTTGGGATATAAGCCCAACAGAAACACTGCTGGATCAAAGGGTATGCATAGTTTGATAACTTTTTGAGCATAGCTCCAAATTGCTCTCCAGAATGGTTGGATCCGTTCACAGCTCCACCAACAATGTATCAGTGTCCCAGTCTTCCCACATCCCCTCCAACATTCATCTTTATCTTTTCCTGTCATTTTAGCCAATGTGACAGGTGTGTAGTTTAACATTTCTCTGATCAATAGTGATTTGGAGCACCTCTTCATATGATTATAAATAGTTTTAATTTTATCATCTGAAAATTGTCTCTTCATATCCTTTGACCATTTATCAATTGGAGAATGGCTTGAATACTTATAAATATGAGACAATTCTCTTAGAGATCTTAGAGATGAGACCTTTATCAGAACCCTTAAATGTAAAGATGATTTCCCAATTTGATGCTTCCCTCCTAATCTTGTCTGCATTAGTTTTGTTACTACAGAAACTTTTTAACTTAATATAATCAAAATTATCTATCTGGTGTTCAATTAAGAATTCCAGATATTCTTTGGACATAAATTTATTCCATCTCCACAGGTCTGAGAGGTAAACTATCCTATGTTCCTCTAATTTGGATATAATATCACTCTTTATATCTTGATCATGAACCCATTTAGATTTTATCTTGGTGTTCGGTGTTAGGTGTGGGTCCAGCCTTAATTTCTTCCACACTAGTTTCCAATTTTCCAGTGGTTTTTGCCGAATAGTGAGTACTTATCCCAAAAGCCGGAGTCTTTCGGTTTATCAAACATTAAATTGCTAACATTATTACATAGCTTGTCCTGATATCCTATTCTATGACACTGATCAACTGCTCTATTTCTCAGCCAGTACCAAATGGTTTTGATGATCACTGCTTTAAAATATAGTTGTAGATCTGGTACAGCAAAGCCACCTTCATCTTCCTTTTTTTCATTAATTCCCTTGAAATTTTTGACCTTTTCTTCCTCCAA
>JAJPUD010018585.1:4541-28410 GCA_023553655.1 Myrmecobius fasciatus | reverse complement strand
GTGGCTAGAAACTGGAAATTGAATAGATGCCCTTCAATTGGAGAATGGCTGAATAAATTATGGTATATGAATATTATGGAATATTATTGTTCTGTAAGAAATGACCAGCAAGATGATTTCAGAGAGGCCTGGAGAGACTTACATGAACTGATGCTGAGTGAAATGAGCAGAACCAGGAGATCATTATACACGGCAACAACAATACTATATGATGATCAATTCTGATGGACATGGCTCTCTTCAACAATGAAATGTTTCAAACCAACTCCAATTGTTCACTGAAGAAAGCCATATACACCCAGAGAGAGGGATGTGAGATGTGGACCACAACATAACATTCTCATACTCCTTGATTGATGTTTGCTTACATTGTGTTTCCTTTATCTGACATATCGTTTGTGTAGATAAGATTTTTCTTGCACAACAATGATAAGTTTGGAAATATGTATACATATATTCGATTTGCCAATATTTTCACATAATTAACATGTAGTGGATATCCTGCCATCTAGGGGAGGGGTGGGGAGTTGGGGTGAAAAATTTGTAACAGAAAGCTATGTAAGGGTTATTGTTGAAGAATTACCCACACATATGTTATGCAAATAAAATAAAAAAATAATTTAAAAAATAGAGCAGAATGTGAAACATCTTATAAGAAAAATAAACAGATCTGGAAAACAGTTCAAGAAGAGAAAATTTTAAAATAATTGGGTTACCTGAAAGTTGTGACAAAAAAACAACCTTGACATAATAATGCAAGAAATAATCCAAGAAAAATGTCCTGGAGTCATAGAGCATGAGGGGAAAGTAGAAATAGAAAAAATCCACCAATCACCACCTAAAAGAGATCTTCTGGGGAAAACATATAGGAATATTATTGCCAGATTTCAAAACCCCCAAATCAAAGAGAAAATTTTGTAAGAAACAAGAAAAAAAAAAAACAATTCAAATATGCTGGAGCTACAATTAGTATTGTACAGGACTTATTAGCAGTCACTATAAAAGACTACAGGTCTTGGAATTATATATACTGGCCATCAAAAGAAATAGGCTTATGACCAAAAATATATTTAGCAAATTATTCATAATAGTGAATGAAAAAATGGACATTCAACAAACTTGCAGATTTTCAGGACTTTCTCTCCACCAAACCCAAACTTAATAAAAAATTTAACACATAAGAGCAAATGTCAAAGATCAATTTCAAGGAGTTTAACATGGACAAATTAGGTATGTTTTTTACATGGAAATGTGTATCATATGTTTAAGATTGGCATCAGTAGTTAGGTAGAGAGATTGCAACGGAGCTCTTTGATCTGACTCTAAAAAGCAAAACTGTCTAGGAAATGTAAATATAGCAATTATTTTATACAAATGAGGTGTTAACACAGAGGTCTTAGAAGGAGGAGTAGGGCTCATAATTCTGAAAACCTACTTACCTTGGAAATGGATTAAATAGACAACACTACATATATACCATGAACATATACCATATATACCATACCTCCAAAATCCATAAAGAGATAAAGTGAAGAGGGAAAGTGAGAGGGAATAAGATAAGGTGAGATATAGAAGGATGTGTAATTTATGGCAGTGGGGAAAGGTGCATAGATTAATGGGCAATAAATAAAGGATAAGATAAGGTACAGAAGAATGTGTAGAGTAATAGTGATGACATAAGGTTGTAGATTGATGGGAAAGGGACAATGAATGGAGGAAAAGGATAGCATAAGATAAGGTGGGGTACAGAAGAATATATTAACAAGAGTGAGATAAGGTGTATAAAATAATAGAAATGGGATAAAGAGGGAAGGAAAGGGTTGGGGAAAAGATTAGGAAGGAATCCATGGGTGGGGAAAGGTTAAGTAATAGAAGACAAGTTAAGGAGTAGAATTAAAACAGAAGAGTTAGCCGGTCTAGAAAATAAGAGATGTATAGAAACAGTACAACAAGGATCAGGAATAGAATTTGTTAAAAAAAAAAAAAAAAAGTAGGGTTAGTAATCATTGATCTTAGACAAAGTGAAACTTAAAAATTCATTCAAGAGAGAAATCTACATCATCTGTCAGCTATATAATTATTGTTTTAGATGCATTTTTTAAATATGGGTAATAAATGTATATGTGTGTATGTGTGTCTGAGTATAAATGGATATATATGCATGTAGGTCTATGAGTGTGTATGTGTATATGAAAGTCTGTAAGTTGGATGTGAATGTATATATGTGTATATATATATATATATATTTATATATATATATATATATGTCAGTGCTTATTTATAGCATGCTTGGGAGAGGTGGAGGAGATCAAAGAGGAGAAATAGAAGAAAATTAAAATTGGGCAGCAGAGAACAAAAGGATAACCTATAAGGAAGCAAACATTGACATTCATGAATATAATATCTTCTATTATTATATATGCTTTCTTGAAATGGAAACTTATTGTCATATATTTATTTTGAATCCTCCCTGATGTTCTGTTGGGCACATGGCAATGTTTTGTTGGTTTGTTTGTTTTTTCTTTTCTTTTCTGTCTTTCTTTGTTCTATTTTTTTTTTATTTTGTTCAATAATCAACCTTTTAAAAAAACAATAAAAAGGGGGCAGCTAGGTGGCACAGTGGATAGAACACCAGCCCTGAAGTCAGGAGGACCTGAATTCAAATCTGGTCTCAGACACTTAACATTCCCTAGCTGTGTGACCCTGAGAAAGTCACTTAACCTCAATTGCCTCAGCAAAAAAAAAAAAAAAAGAACAATAAAAAGATAAAGTCAAAAAATTAAAATCATAAATTAAAAACAAAAAAATCTTTTTAAAAGACATAACAGGATAAAGCAACCATCCTAAGACAATTTGAGAAGATTTCAGGAAAAACCCAACATTCAGGGGCAAATATTAGGTCTGAGTAAAGTGCAAACAACTCCAGGCTGACTCTGTAAAATCAACAAATAAGAAGCTCTCTTAGGTTGAGAGACAGCCACAGTCTTAGAAACTTTCATTTTGCAGACAGCATAGAGGTCTGATGACTGAGTAAGAGAAGACTGAAATATCTTGTGTGGGCTAGTACCTAAGTGTAATAGTGAGGGGCAGGAATCTTGTTGACTGTAAGCATTCATAGGAGAGTTGAGTTATTGGTTTCAGTTCTAGGGCAGAGAGGACAGCTGTAGCTAGCAAACATTGGAAGGACTGCAGGGAGCAAGATCATTTACATAACAATGTGGCTGAGGGCTCTAGTTATGGCGTAAGGGTAGAAAGGTGAACCCAGGGGTAGGCCCCAAGAAAGCTTCACAAAATAAGAGTAAGAAGCAGCTGAGATGTGAGATATCATTCCCCATGCCTCAAGACTACCCCTTGAATACACTGATAACTGCTAAAAACAAATATGTATATGAAGCTTTTTTTTCCCCCACTGGCCTTTTTTTTTCATTAATTCCCATGAAATTCTTGACCTTTTGTTCTTCCAGATAAACTTTGCTACTATTTCTTCTAGATCTGTAAAATAATTTCTTGGGAGTTTGATTGGTATGGCACTAAATAAGTAAATTAGTTTGGGTAGTACTGTCATTTTTATTATATTCACTCAGCCTACACATGAGCACTTGATGTTTTTCCAATTGACTAGGTCTGACTTTATTTGTGTGGAAAGTATTTTGTAGTTTAGTTCATATAGTTCCTGACTTTTCCTTGGTAGATAGATTCCCAAATATTTTATACTATCAACAGTTATTTTGAATGGAATTTCTTTTTATATCTCTTGCTGCTGAACTTTGTTGGTAATATATAAAAATGCTGATGATTTATGTGGATTTATTTTGTATCCTGCAATTTTGCTAAAGTTGTGAATTTTTTCCAGTAATTTTTTTTGTTGAATCTCTAGGGTTCTCTAAGTATGCCATCATATCATCTGCAAAGAGTGATAATTTGGTTTCCTCATTACCTACTCTAATTCCTTTAATCTCTTTTTCTTCTCTTACTGCCAAAGCTAACATTTCTAATACAATATTAAATAGTAATGGTAACAGTGATCATATTGGGAATGTTTATAGTTTGTCTTCATTACATAGGATGCTTGTTGATGGTTTTAAGTAGATGCTTCTAATCATTTTAAGGAAAAGCCCATTTATTCCTATACTCTCTAGTGTTTTTAATAGCAATGGGTGTTGGATTTTATCGAATGCTTTTTCTGCCTCTATTGAGATAATCATATGATTTTTGTTAGTTTGGCCATTAATATAATTAATTATGCTGATAGTTTTCCTAATATTGAACTAGCCTTGCATTCCTGGTATAAATCCCACTTAGTCATAATGTATTATCTTGGGGATGACTTTCTGTAATCTCATTGCAAATATTTTATTTAGGATTTTTGCATCAATATTCATTAAGGAAATTGGTCTATAGTTTTCCTTCTTTGTTTTCACTTTACCTGGTTTAGCTATCAGCATCATATCTGTATCATAGAAGGAATTTGGTAGTATATCTTCTTTCCCTATTCTTTCAAATAGTTTATATAGTATTGGAATTAATTGTTCTTTCAATGTTTGGTAGAATTCACATGTAAATCCATCTGGCCCTTGAGATTTTTTCTTAGGGAGTTGATTAATAGCTTATTCTATTTCTTTTTCTAAAATGGGGCTATTTAAATAGTATATTTCCTTTTCTGTTAACCTGGGCAGTCTATATTTTTGTAGATATTCCTCCATTTCATTTAGATTGTCAAATTTATTGGCATAAAGTTGAGCAAAGTAACTCCTAATTATTACTCTAATTTCCTCTTCATTGGAGGAAAGTTCTTCCTTATTTTTGAGACTAACAATATGATTTTCCTCTTTCCTTTTTCTAATTAAATTAACTAGAGGCTTATCTATTTTGTTGTTTTTTTCATAAAACCAATTCTTAGTTTCATTTATTAATTCAATAGTTTTTTTATTTTCAATTTTATTAATCTCCCTTTTTATTTTCAGAATTTTCAATTTGGTATTTAAATGAGGGTTCTTAATTTGTTCTTTTTCTAGTTTTTTTTTAATAATAAGACCAATTCATTGATCTTCTCTTTCTCTATTTTACGCAAGTAAGCATCTAGAAATATAAAATTACCCCTTATAATCACTTTGGCTGTATCCCACAAATTTTGGTACATTGTCTCATTATTGTCATTCTCCTGGATGAAATTATTGATTGTATCTTTGATTTGCTCTTTCACTCATTCATTCTTTAGGATTAGATTATTTAATTTCCAATTAACTTTTGGTCTGTTTTCTCCTGGCCTTATATTGCATGTGATTTTTATTGCATCATGATCTGAAAAAGATACATTTACTATTTCTGCCTTTCTGCATTTGATTTTGAGGTTTTTATGCCCTAACACATGGTCAATTTTTGTATAAGTTCCATGAACCACAGAGAAAAAAGTAAACCCCTTACTGTCTCCATTCAAATTTCTCCAAAGATCTATCATACCCAACTTTTCTAACAATTTGTTTACCTCCCTAGTTTCTTTCTTATTTATTTTGTGCTTTGATTTAGCTAATTCTGAGAGAGCAAGTTTGAGATCCCCCTCTAGTATAGTTTTGCTGTCTATTTCTTCTTCCACCTCTCTTAATTTCTCCTCTAGGAATTTGGATGCTATATCACTTTGTGCATATATATTTAGTATTGATATTGCTATGTTATCTATGATACCCTTTAGTAAAATATAGTTTCCTTCCTTATCTCTTTTAATTAGATCTATCTTTGTTTTTACTTGATCTGAAATAAGGATTGCTACCCCTGTTTTGTTTTGTTTGGGGTTTTTTTGTTCATCTGAAGCATAATAGATTCTGCTCCAGCCTTTTACCTTCACCCTGTATGTGTCTCTATGCTTTAGATGTGTTTCTTGTAAACAGCATATTGTTGGATTCTGGTTTTTAATACAGTCTGCTATTCACTTCCACTTTATGAGAGAGTTCATCCCATTCACATTCACAGTTAAAATAATTAATTCTGTATTTCCTGCCATCTTATTTACCCAAGTTATGTTTTATCTCTTTCCTTTCCCCTTTCTCCCTTCCCCTCTTCCCAGTATTTTGCTTTTGATGACCGCCTCCCCCAAACAGTCCTCCCCCCTTTATCAACTCTTCATTTTCACTCATCCTTCACATTCAATGTATTATTGAATCTTGGTAGTCTCACCACTGCAGTATACTTTGGTATCCATTTCCGTCTCTTGAGATCCTTCAAGAGCCATTGAACCATTCTAGTTCAGATTGTTATTATCCCTCATGAGTTTTTTTTTTTTTAAATTGCCCATTACCATTGGTCTATTGGATTTCTCCACCAAGATGACTCAAATTCAATGTGTCCGAAATGGAATTTATTCATTTCCCTTCCCCCCAAATCGTTCCTCTTTCTAATTTCCTTATTTTTTATTCATCTTTAACCTATCCTCTAAATCACATCCTAAGTAATAATCTTCTCTAAGGCACAAAAAAAGATAACCTCCCAACTCAAAAAGCTTTGTTCTTGCTTCTTGGATAAAATACAAACATTTTTGCTTCTCTTTTGAACTTCTTCATAATTTGATCCAACTTCCCCTTTTCAGGATTTCTGTCATTTCAGCCTTGCTATTCTCCATTCACAGCATTACATCTCTTCTTCCTGTGGTTTGGGCAGCCTGTGTCCCCAAGTCTAGAATGTTCCTCGTCCTCACTTTGGCCTCTAGATATGCCTTGTCTCACCCAAATCTCAGATCAAGTACTACCTCCTTCTGTAGGAATCTTTCTCTTATTTCCCCAATTATTAGTGCCACCCCAAATCTTCAAAAATTACTTTGTATTCATCTTACCTGTGTCTTGTATTTACTTATCTGGGACTATGTTTGGGGTCTCAATACAACCTAAGTTTCATGAGGGTGAAGACCGTTTAATTTTTGTGTTTGAATCCTTAGCACTGAACACAAGATTGTTACATATTAGGTTTTTATATATTTTTGTGAAATTAAACTGAATTGATTCATAAATCAGGTATAGACTGACAATCACAAGCCTGAGGAGAGCATTAATAATCATACAACTTGATAAAGCTGAGAGCAAATAAAGACATACTTCTGGAATTTTATATGCCCTGGTATGTACTGCAGCATATTTCAATCTCAACATTACATTTTTTTTCTGATTATAATGGACTACTATTGTGCTGTAAGAAATGATGAAATTGTTTATTTTGGAAAAACATGGAAAGATTTGCATGAAATAATGAAGAATTATATGAGCAGAACCAAGAGAATGAAGCATACAGTAATAGCAATATTGTTTGAAGAATAACTGAACAACTAAGATATTCTGAGTATTATAAATATTCAAATCAACTTCAAAGGTCCAATGGAGGAAAATGCTCTTCACTTCCAGGAAAAAGGCTTGATAAAAGAAGTATGCACAATATGGCTTAATATAAATATATACATATGTATGCATAAATATATATGTATTTATGTATACAAATGTGTATGAAATGGTAATCTTCTCTAGTGCAGGAGAAACGGAAGGCAATTCAGAACTTAAAATGTAAATTAAATTCAATTTAAAAGATTGCATTTTCTCAGCTATATGTACAGTCCTTAAGACAGTTCTTCTGGGGAGGACAAAAAACATAGAAAATGTCCATATACTTTTTTATAAATATCATAAAATAGACATGACCAAAAAAGGACAAGAAGCACTGGATGGTAGATAGAAAAACTCACTTTGGGTTTAAATTCTACCTAGAACTTATTTCAGATGAGTTGTGGTATGGGTGAGTGAATCACATTGGGTCAATAAAGGCATGAAGGACAATGAGGGAGATGAGCTCCCAATGGAGTATGGATTCCTTGGAAAGAAGGGAAATATTATGGTCACAGGTCCTTGAGTGATGGGACTAGGGAAGGTAAAGGGATACATTGTGCAGAACAGACATGAAAGGTTCTTGAATCTCTTTGAGGAGGTAGTGACTACCCATGGCAATCTGGGATAAAGCTCCAACCTTCTTTTTGGAATGCAGCCCACCATCTCCCAAATCAGAACATTCCAGTGGCTGTCCCTCATGGCTAGGACTTTCTCCCTCTGCATCTCTACCTCATAGTTTTCCTGGCTTCTTTTAAGGCTCAGATAAACTCACACCTTCAGCAAGAAGCCTTTCCCAGTGTATTTTGAACATAATGCCTTCCCTCATAAAACATTCCCAGTTTATCCTGTCTATAACTTGTTGTATATTGTTGTTTGCATAGTGGCTCCTTCCTTAGATTGTGAGTTTTCTGTTTTTGTTCTTGCTTTGTACCCCTTACACTTAGCACAGTGCTCAGAATATAGTAAATTGTTACTTGGCCTTTCATTCACATCTTACTATTGGACCATAGCACAGCAGACCTTTCTATCCTCCACTATGTCCTGAAGTCTGTCCAAGTTATTTAATAAATATTATTTGATTGACTCATAGTGGCCCAAGGAATTACAACCATTCATTGATACATACTAACAGTATGACCACTGGTCAGTGACTTAACTCTGAGTGCCCCCAGACAACTCGCTTAAAAATGTAAGTTATACTATGCCCAAAGGGCTATAAAACTGTGCATGCCTTTTGATCCACCAATACTACTGCTAGGTCTATATCTCAAAGACATGGAAAGGGACTATATGTACAAAAATATTTATAGCAGCTCCTTTTTTTTATGGTGTCTAAGAATTGGAATTACCTATCAACTGGAGAATGGCTAAACAAGATTTGGCATATGATTGTAATAGAATATTATTGTGTTATAAGAAATGACTTACACGACCTGATTAAAAAGTGAAGCCATATTGTTCAATAAAGAATTGCGAATGACTTAACTATTCTCTGCAATACAATGATCTAAGACAATCCTAAAGAAATAATCATGCCTCCATCTGCCTCCAAAGAAAAAACTGATATTGTTCGAATACAGAATGAAGCATGCTATTTATCACTTTCTTTCTTTCTTTTTCTTTTATTAAAGTCTTCTTTTACAAAATGACTAATATGGAAGTTTTTTACATAAAAAAGTAAGTTATAGTAGAGTTGTTAATCTGAATCCACATAGGGATTTCCAATCTTTGAGTCAACTACACTAATAAAACAACAGAGCTACCTATAGGGAAAAAAGAAAAGAAGAGAAGAGAAAAGGAAAGAAAAAAAAAAGAAATGAAAAGACAATAATTTCAGCTCAAAAACTGTGATCCAGTCATTCTGGATCACAGAATGATAGTCATTCTATCATGAGATATCTTCATCCACACAAAGAGAGGGTTGAGATTGGCCTTTTAATGACAGGACTCAATGGATGGAAAACCTCAAACTTATCCACAGAACAAAGAATAGATTTAATTAGACTTAATTAAACCAAGGTGATTTTTTAAAATGCTATTTATAATTTTCATAACACCTTGGTATTAGCCAATCAGAGATTCACTATGCAGCTGACAACAAGGAAAAAATGCTAAATATTTGGTAAATACAGCTGGTGGAGGTATATATAAAGGGCTCGTGAGACAAAGGACAATCACATTTCAGAAACTTCTCTTTACTAGAAGACAAGAAACTGATTTTCAGTACCATGGCCTGCTGCAACTCCTGCTCCACCAGCTTCTGTGGCTTCCCCAGCTGTTCTATTGAGGGGAACTGTGGATCTAGCTGCTGCCAAGACAGCTGTGGGTCCAGTTGCTGCCAACAGGGAGGCTGTGGGTTTGGCTCTGGCTTTGGCTCTGGCTTTGGCTCTGGGGCTGGCTGTGCACCTCCTTGTGAGACCACTTGCACAACCAGGTGTTACCAACCCCCATGCTGCGGATGCGTGAGTTCCCGTACCAGGTGGTGCCGCCCAGACTGCAGAGTTGAGGGTACTTGCCTGCCACCTTGCTGTGTGGTCAGCTGCACTCCTCCCACTTGCTGCCAGCTGCATCATGCCCAGGCTTCTTGCTGCCGCCCATCCTACTGTGGTCAGTCTTGCTGCCGTCCAGCCTGCTGCTGCTACTGCTGTGAACCTACCTGCTGAGAACTAGGATCCATGGCTTACAAAGAAATTGATATGAGTTGAATGGAGCATCTGTAGAGTCCTGAAGATTATGAGGAAGGTTGAAAGACAATTGATAGCATGCCTTAGTCTTTCCTGCTTTGAAGATACATTTTTTAAAAATTGAAATTCATTCTTCTAGGGCTTCCATAGGCTGAGAATCCACAAACTGAAGATGAATTTTTCCACAACATTTTAATCTTCAGAAAACACTTTACATGGCACAAAATATTGCCCAACTGCTCTTTATTTGGACAATTTTTCTATCCCCTTAAATTTCTCTTATTTTATTTATTCTTGAGTATTCTCTATTAATTTCAAATAAATTCTCTTAGTCTGCAAAGTAAATTTGACCATGGTTTTTATTTTACTTTTTAAAAAATATTTGGAGCTCATGTTATTAGGCATAATATTGGGTAGAGAACTAGACTTGAAACCAGGAAGATCTGAGTTTTAATACTATCTTGGACAATTACCAGCTGGGTGCCCCAGTTTCCTCACCTGTAAAATGCAAGTGTTAGACTTGATGATCTCTAGGCAGCTAGCTGGAGCAGTAGATATAGTGCCAACCCTGGAGTAAGGAAGACTTGATTCAAATCCTGCCTCAGACTTATTAGTTGTGTGATTATGTAGGTGTCATTTAATTTCTCTCTGCCTCAGTTCCTTCAAATGTAAAATGAGGACAATAGTAGTCCCTGCTCTTCAGGGATGTTGTGATACTGCTATCATTCTAGTGCAAACCTTCATCACCTCAAGCCTTAGCCTGCTGGGGGGTATGATTTTCTTAAATCTCTCTCCACTCCAATCCATTCTCCATTCAGCCACTAAAAATGATTTTCCTAAAACTCAGGCCTAGTCATATCTCTACTTTACTAAATAAATTCAGATGACTTCCAGTTGCCTCCAATATCAATTGCAAAATGTCTCCTCCTACTTTCCCAGTCTTCTCATACCTCAGTCCCTGACATGTACTCTGTGATCTAGTGACACTGGGCTCCTATATATTCCACAAACAAGATACTCCATCTCTTGAGTCTGGGCCTTTTTTTTTCTGGTTGACTCTGAAGACTGGAACTTTATCCCTTCTTTGCTGCAACTATACAGATTTTCCTGGCTTCTTTTAAGTCCCAACTAAAATCCCATCTTCTACAGGAAACTTTCCCAATCCCTCTTAATTACAGTTATTTCCTATTTATCATATGTAAAATATGTATACATATATATACTTATACCTCTATTTCATATGTACATGTATGCATGTATACATACATGTGCACGCACACATATATAAAACACACACACACATATATTCCTTGCTTGCATATATTTGTTGGTATATTGTTTACTCCTCATATTGCAAGGATCTTGGGAGTGGAGCCTGCCTTTTGTTTCTTTTTGTATTCCCAATGTTTAGTACAGGTCCTGCTATATAGCAGACACTTAATAAGTGTTTAGTGATTGAGCACTGATTAAAGTACCTCCATATAATAGATGCTTAATAAATATTATGATAGATTAGATAGAACATTAGGCTAAATCTAATAGAAAAGAATTAAATGGAGATTATAGGATCATATCTGATTACATCATTCTACAGATAAAGAAGCTGAGATCTACAGATGGTAAGTGACAGTTCACAGTCACACTGACAATAAGGAATAGAGCTGACATTTAAACTAGTTCCTCTGATGTCAAATCAAACATTCTTTTCATTGTACCATACCACCACCCAAGATAAATATAAAGCCTTATTTTGGTTTAAAAAGTCAATTTCACAAAGATAAGATGGAAGAAATAGAGCTACATAGTAGCTTTACTGAAAACAGCACTGATGGTTTTAGTGGACTGCAAGATCAATGTGTCAAAAATATTGATGTGGTAGCCAAGAAAGTTGATGCAGTATTAGGCAACATTAAAAGAAGTATGGTTTCCAAGAACAAGGAACTGTATGGAGGATGGATTCGGAATGGGGTAATAATTGAGTTAGAGAAATCAGATACAAGGGAATTGAAAAGGTTCAGATGAGAGGTGATATACAGGTTATTTCCCCTCTTTACTTCTGGAATCATTCAGCTCATGTTTGTCCTCAGTGACTGTCCAAGGTAGAGGTACTGATGTTTTAATGAGAAGAAGGAATCTGGGTGAGATGTTGTAGAGACAGAAATAATTAGATTTGCCAATTGATTATGTATATTGGATGAATGAGAATGAAAAGTCAAATATGACAACCATGGTTGCACATCTGAATGACTGGGAGGATGGTGGGAATGGGGAAGTTCAAAAGGCAAGAGGGTTTGGAGGTAATAAAGATGATGAGTTCTGTTTTGGATTTGCAATGTGTATGGGATTTGCAATGTGTATGGGAAATCAACTACAAACCTTCCTCTAGCTATATTTTGATGTAGTTATATTTTATACAGTTTGTCCTTAAGGTATAGATGGTCAATGGTTAACATACATTATCTAACTTTTTACATATCAATCAACAAATACTATTGAATGTGTGTAATGGGCTTGCTATTATGCTGACCATCAAAAAAGGTGCTATAATAAAGTGACATTTTTTGAGTAATTTGCAAAAGTCTGATACCAATAACTAGTTGATGACTATATTGATTCATATACACTAATGGATTTGGTAGATAAGCAAAGGAAACGATTGTGCACTTTAATTTAGGTGGAAAGAGGGATGGCTGGAGACAGGAGAGACTTGGGTTCATATAGGTATAGTACTTACATTCCAGGAGAGTTGTGAGGATCAAATGAAATAAAATATATGCAGGGCTTTCCCATCCTTAAAACAATGTTCAAGTATCAACTAAAATTACTATAATTTATTTAGTCTTAATAAAATAGTTGAAAAATACTGATCTGAATCAGAAAAAAAAAATTTAAAACTTCTCCATTATCCAAAACTGCTTGGACTATGATCTTGTCCCCTGAGCTTAGCTTTTTTTTCTTTATTTACTCCATTTACATGGAAGAAAAGAAGGGATGTAGGGTCTGAAAATTGAGAAGTTCCAATTCCAGAGTTGCATGATGATTGTTGAGCAAATAAATACCCCTTACCTGTGTCTGGCCATCAAAGGTTAAAATTTCAGAAGTATATGGAATAATCAACAAAAGTGAAAAGTGATGTCTCTGAGATATGTATAGAAAGACAGACAAAAAACAGAGAGAGACAGAGACAGAGAAAAAGAGAGAGTAAGAAAAAAGGGAAATGCAATTATGTAGCCAAATCTGAAGCTTCTGAGTTGGGAAGAAGAGCCCAAAGAAAAAGCTAAGCCTATAAATATTATTGAGTCAATCCAGGTATTCATTCTTAAGACCTGGCATATTGTCCTAAAATTCTACTATTGTGGAAATGAGAGGTTTTAGTGGTCAAGATTTTGAAAAAAAACAAAAAATAAGGGAGTTATTATTATTGTTGTTGCTGCTGCTGCTGTTACTATTGCAAAGGTTTTTGTCTTTTGCTAAAAGAACTAGAGAGAAAGTATATGAACTTTAAACTCATAGGGCATAGGAGCATACACATTTTTATTTTTTGTTTTTTCAAGAAAAGATAGTGAAAGATTTTATCTGAGCCAAAAGCTGAGCCAATATCTGGTAAAAATGTAAGCATAAGCACCCTGTCAACATAACATTTTCTAGTGCTGACTTCAAGTTGAGAAAATGGAACAGAATCTTCTAGAGACTGTAAGAGAAGGAAGACCCTGGGGGAACAGGTGAGTAGCATAATATCAACATGAGAAAGCATCAACAGCCCTGGTATATCAAAGGCAAGAACTGTACTTCCAAGTGTAAAAGTCATCCTACTCCACATGTGTCCCCTATGTTAATCCAAGGGCAGTGAGATGGAATTGTGGATGGAGCACTAGACCTGCCTTCAAGAAGACATCTTCCAGAATTTAAATCTAATCTCAGGCATTTACCAGTTGTATGGCTGGTAAATGATTTGGCCTGGGCAAATGATTTAACTTTGCCTCAGTTTCCTCACTTGTAAAATCATCTAGAGGAAGAAATGGAAAACCACTCCAGAATCTTTGTCAAGAAAACCCCAAATGGGGTCTCTGAGAATCACATATGAGTGGGTTTTTTGAAGAACAACCAAAAAAACCCACAAAAAATACATGAATCCATGTTTACCAACAGTACTATGTGTATTTATGGGAGAACATACCCCAAATTTATGGGAGAAATGTGTTGTTACTACTTTCCTTCTAACTCTATTTCATTATATGACTTTGTTTTGTACTAGTTGAAGCCTCTGACTGACTTCAAAAAAAATGCATCAGTGGGGCTAATAAATAACAAGGTTAAATACTGCAATTTACTCATATATAAGATGCAAGTATTGTGAATCATAGTTTTTATTCACTCATCAAGGAGAGATTCTTGTCCCTAAGCAAAATACATTTTTATATATTTAGAACTAATTGATGGGATAGAAATGGTGACATTCCATTGCCATTGTAGTAGGATATAAGCTCTTTGAAGAATTAAAAAAATTTTTTCCTCCTTTTTATCACTAGCACCTAGGACAGTACCTTGAATACAATAAACTTTTAACAAATGTTTGTTGAATTTCAGTATTGTGCTAGCAATGTTAGAATAGGAAGTAGTCTAGTATAAACCAAAGAAAAAAATACTTTGTGAATCCAGGTAAATTTGACTTGTTCATCCAAGGAGGAAATATGGTAGTTATGAATGAAAGAAAAACATGATTGAGCCTCAAGAGGCTTCTACAGATGATCACATGACATCCCTTCAGTTGGAAAATAAGGGTGTCAGCTTGGACTAAAATGCCACAACTCTTTGATCTTGAAAAACCACAGAAGTGTTCTAAGAGCCAAAGAATTGATATGATGGGTTCTAATGGAACGATAAAAGCAGAGTAATTTTGGAATTACTGTTCACGTTGTTTCATGAGTGTTTTAGTAACAGGCCAATCAGAGGGTTAAAGAGAAATTGGCTTACAGAAAAATAAGGAAGAGATTTCAGGTTTCATGTAAACAGTAGCTAGCCATAGGATATATAAAAGGTGTGGCAAGAAAGGTAAGAACAAAACTTCAATAACTTCTCTTAATAGTTAAACTCAAAGTCTATATCCCAACACCATGGCCTGCTGCAACTCCTGCTCCACCAGCTTCTGTGGCTTTCCCAGTTGTTCTACTGGGGGGACCTGTGGATCTAGCTGCTGCCAAGACAGCTGTGGGACAAGCTGCTGCCAACAAGGTGGCTGTGGGATCGGCTCCGGGACTGGCTCCGGTGCCAGCTGTGCACCTCCTTGTGAGACCACTTGTACAACCAGGTGTTACCAACCCCCATGCTGCGGATGTGAGAGCTGCCGCACCAGGTGGTGCCGCCCAGACTGCAGAGTTGAGGGTACTTGCCTGCCACCTTGCTGTGTGGTCAGCTGCACTCCTCCCACTTGCTGCCAGCTGCATCATGCCCAGGCTTCTTGCTGCCGCCCATCCTACTGTGGTCAGTCTTGCTGCCGTCCAGCCTGCTGCTGCTACTGCTGTGAGCCCACCTGCTAAGGGCAAGGATGCTGCCTGTCAATGTGCAAAGGACACAACATCTCAAAATGCTTCTTATGGAATTAACATTGAACCACTAATAAATTTGTGAAATTTGTATTTTGTGGCAAGCTCTCATCCTTATTTCTGTCCATTTCTGGACTGACCGATTGAGTTTCCTGATTCTCAGGAATAATCCTAAACATCAAATGAACCATGGAAACTGAGGAACTGAGATTGTCAAATACCATGGATGAGAATCTACTTGGACAGTTTGCTAAACTCTCAAATGACTATTCCATCATCCAGCAATGATTTTGTTGGTGTGTTCCAAATTTTCCCAACATATAATATCTTTTTCTTCTTTGTCTTATCAATGACATCTGTGATATAGTGTCCTCTGTTAATGGTTTAATAAATTCTATAAACTTGATAAAATACAGTTGTTGTCTCTATTCACTGAATTAATCACTGTTTCTTAGCATTATGGTATTGTAGGGAAACTACTGGATTTGGGGTTCAAAGACTTTGGTTTGAATGTCTTTTTCATAATTCACTAGCAACATAAACTTGAACAAGTCAATTCAAGTTTCAGAATCTCAGTTTTTTTATCTGTTAAATAGAAACAACCTTATTTAAACTATTTATCCAAATATGTGACTAGCCAGAGGAGCTCTGGGCCTTGGAAAAAGCTGGAAATATATGAAATCAGGCACCTGATCTCTTGTCAGCACAGTGAGTCCTGAGATTCATTCACTTGACTTATGGAAAATCTCTCAGAGTTCCTCACCCAGTAAAAACTGTTTGCAAACATGTATCCCTGTGGATTTACCCCCCTGTAGACAGAGGAGATTTTGATGCCCTTCTTTCCATAAAGCTGAAACTGACAATTCTTTTCAAATTTAACCACAACAAAAAAGTGTAGTAAATGGAGCACTGGACTTGGACTTCAAAAGTTCTTGGGTTCAAATCCTGTCTCAAACAATTACTAGTTATTTGGTGCTAGATAATAATGTTAATAATAATAATACAAAAAGAGAGGGAGTATATACCCTTTCTTTAAGAAGACTGTCCCAGAAATAGTCACTTTGTCAATGCCCAATTTTGCTCCACATAGACAGTTTTCACCCATCATACTTCTTGCAGACCTTACCTCCTACAAACTTAATAGATTTAGATCAGAGTTATGAATGTCTGGAGTTAGAAAGACCTGAGTTCAAATCCAGCCTCAGACCCTTACTAGCTGTGGACAAGTCATTTAACCCTGTTTGCCTCAGTTTCCTCATCTATAAAATAAGCTGAAGAAGGAAATGGCAAACCACTCCAGTATCTTTGTCAAGAAAATCCCAAATGGGGTCACAAAGAGTCAGATGTGTGACTTAAAGGACTCAACAACAACAACATAAATGCCTTAAGAAGTCCTTACTAATCCTTTGGATTTGTTTATCAGGTGAAATCTTGCTTGACCTGGGATGGCCTTTAAGTGTAAAGTTTTCAAATAATAACCCTTCCTTACCTTAAGGGTTCTTTTCCCTTAGGCCTTATTAATTTATTTGGTATCATCTTTGCAGGATATAGGATTCTGACAGGAAAAAGAGAGAGTAGAGATGGTATAAGAAGCCAAGACTAATAGAGACCTCTAGAATATTGCAAGACTTAATTAAGGATGAAAAGAGCTCAAAAAATCACCGTGAGTCTTGAGGGGAAAGCCAAGGTCTAAAGGATCAGGCCAAATAGAAACTGTTAGGTAAGTTCTTTTAAAAGCTTCCTTCACAGAGCTTTTGAGGCTCTTTGGCATAAAGTTTTTTTTGATCTCTTTTGTCCTTGTTGGACAAAAAAAAAGAAAATGAAATAAAGCACTGTAAAAACCAAATATAATTGCATTTCAAAAACTTAAACTCTTTTCAAGTGTTTTTTCTGTGTAAATGAAATAATCATGGGTGGAAAAATCTAGTTTTGTGTAATTACATTTCAAACCATTTGTCTCACAGTTCAATAATAACTAGCATCTATATATGATACTTCAAGGTTCAGAAAACACTTTTATATGAGATTTCATTTGATTCTCACAATAACCCTATGAGAGAAGCATTATTACTATCCCCATTTTACAAATGAGTAAACTAAAGACTGAGAGAAGTTAGGTGCCTTGCCCAGAGTCACATAGCTAGAAAGTGTCTGAGGAAGGGAATAAACTCAGTTTTTCCTGTGGGAAATTCTTTCCCCTACCCCACTATTAGCAGCCAATTGATGATGGTTCTTTCCCTTCTAAATTTGAGATTATTAAACCTTAAGTCCAAGCCAGTAACTTTCATTGTCCCGAACAGGGGACAGCCTGGAGTTCAGAAATCTAAACTGTATTTAAGGGCCATAGACAAAGGCATGCTAGAGAGTGGATAGAGGATCCCGGATTATCAGTCATATCCAGTGATGATCAAAGTTTGGGATCCAGACTGTATATGATTAAGGCAGTGAGGAATAGAATTTGGATTAAGTGACTAAGAAGAGAATTGTGAAAACTAGTACAAATAGAACTGGTCTACCTAAATGTACAACTTAAGGACAACTAGAAAGCCCAGTTCAATGGGCAGCATTCCCTCTGGAAATAAACCTTCTCCTTGGTGTGAATGAATAAAATGAATATGCATGGCTCCCAAGAGTAAGATAGGATCTTGGAGGTCATGAAGGTTGTTTCTGAGATGGTTAAGTCATTTGGCCATCTCTTCTGGTTCTATTACAGACTCTTAGATGCACAGTAAGCCATTGGGTTTGAATGTTTCCTAATTAACTGTCCCAATAAATAATTTCAAATATTCTAGAGAAGCAAAATGTGAATAGATTATCTGTAAGGGTGTGACAGAGTCAGTGTTCATAGCCTGAAGTACAGAACATTTGTTTTCTGGGGGGGTTTTTGTTTGTTTTTTTTCTAATAGGTCAGTGATTCATAAAGAGAAAAATAATCAATTGAAAGTCAGGAACAATAAAAAAGTAGTTTATTTTTTAATAGCATAAAGATATACTTTCACCTTGACTGCTTTAAAAAAAATCAAGTATCTTATTAGAAACAAAAATTATTATTGTTCAGTCACATATGATTCTTCATAGCCTCATTTGGGGTTTTCTTGACAAAGATACTAAAGTGGTTTGCCATTTCCTCTTCTAGCTCATTTTAAAGATGTGAAAACTGAGGCAAATGGGGTTAAGTGACTTGTCCAGAATCACACAGCAAGTGTCTGAAGTCAAATTCAAATTCCTGAAGATAATCTTACTGATTCCAAGTCTAGTGCCACCTAGCTGCCCAAACATAAAACATAAAATATGGATCAACATAAAAAGAAACTTGCTTATAATGACTATTTACATTTAACACAATGTATCATTAACATCATTTTTTCCCTCCCTGCCTCTAAATCTCCCGCAAACAGTATTCATTGTCCATTTATTTTCATTCCCTTCTCTTCACAAGATTGCTATTTGGTATTTGCTCTATTCATTTGGTTCTGTTTTATTTTCTTATTCTGAATTATTTATTATTTTCATAAATTCATTTCTTTACAGTATGAGGATACCAAAAAATCCAAAAGACTTTCTTCTCTCATTGGCTTATACGCGGGGGATTAGCCCAAAAGACCTGAATTCAAGTTTAAGTTCAGATATTATTATATGAGTATGGGCATGTTTTCTTTTCTGTAAAATAAGGATAGTAACAGCATCTACCACACAAGACTGTTTGTCAAACTCAAATGAGATCATATTTGTAAAGGGCTTTGAAAACTTTAAAATTGACATAAATGCTAGTTTTATTAGCAATAAAAATAAATACAAAAGTTACTACACCCATACATATATATATACAGTATCATGGTTGGTTAAGGGAGAAAGATGGAGAGAAGAGATGGAGAAATTTGGTTTCAATGGTCTCACTGGCCCTTTCCAGTCTTAAATTTATTATTCTTTGTTTTATTATTCTGCAGTATTGTGCATATTTTTACACAGTTCATGTTAGGAAAGCGATTGGCAAGAAACAATGCTGAGAAATGTGAATCATTAGAAGGTCAACACATGATTCAATGGTAAATGAGTGTAAAGTACCAAAATTTCAGAGGAAGGAAAGATCTCTGTACTCTGAGAAGGATTTGTGAAGGATGAGAGTCCTTAATTCTAAGCTATGAGTCACCCCAAGAAAGATGAGAAGTCTGGTGGGTGTGAAGAATTGCACAGGAGAAGTGAAAACTATCATCAAAGAAAAGAGTAGGGCAATGAGACAAATGATGAATGGAAACAAGAGTGGATTGTTGTTCAATAAATTCAGTTATGGCTGATACTCCATGACCCCATTTTGGAGTTTTTTTTTTAGGAAAGATACTGGAAAATCAAGATTAAAGACAATGCAACACATAGAGAGAAAGGAGAGCTCCATTGAGAGGAAAAGAAAAAGAAAGCAAAAAAAAAAAAAAAAACAAATAAAGTTTTAAAAAAAAGATTTAGAGGGAGAGAGAACTAGCAAGAGAGAAAAAAAGCTCAATAGTAATAATAGTAATTATTATTATTAATTTATATACTAATTTATTTTATTGCAAATTTTTTTTTCTCTCAATAATCCCCTGTTTTAGATTCTCTCCATTATAGAGAAAAGGAAAATGGCTCTGAGGTAAAGTGATTTGTTTATTATCACAAAGAACCCAGGTCTCCTGGCCCCAGCTTTAAACACCCCAGCCAGTTATTTGCCACCTTATAATGTTGTTGACCCAAACTGTGCTAACAGAGCCAATTATAAATGAAAGCTTCCATTTAGATTGGCATTATGACTTTCCTCATGACTAATTATTTTGAAATCCAAATTACCTTATTTGTCATTGCTCCTCTTCAATTACTCTCAACAATTAACAAATAAGTCTTTGTGGTAGAATAGAAAGACCCCTGCTTTGAATCAGAGGGCTCCTCTCTTGCCTCTGACACTCTCTAAGTGATCTTGAGGAACCTACTTAATCCCCATTAGCCTCAATTTCTTTTTCTGTAAGAGATGTACTAGAGTTTCAAGGGTTTTGTCCAATACTACTCTGAATAGTACCATCATAACAGGCAACTAAGAATAGAATTAGAATAACACTGTACATAGTGATAACAAGATTGTGTGATGATCAACTGTGATGGATTTAACTCTTTTCAACAATGAGGTGATTAAAGGCAATTCCAATGGACTTGTGATGGGAAGTGTCAATTGCATTGAGAAAGAGAACTATGGAGACTGAATATGGATTGAAGCATAGTATTTTTATCTTTTTGTTTGTTTTCTTTCTCATGGGTTTTTTCCCTTTTAATCTGATTTTTCTAACACAACATGACAAATGTTGAAATATTTTTAAAAGGATTGCACATATTTAACCTATATCAGATTGCTTACTGTCTTGGGGAGAGGAAAGGGAAAGGAGGGAAGAAGAAAATTTTGGAACACAAAGCTTTAAAAAAATGAATGTTGAAAATTACCTTTACATGAATTTGGAAAAAATACTTTTGGAAAATAAATGAATACTAAAAAAGAGCCCACTCAAAGGAAATGTACTCCCCAGACTGCAGAGTTGATAGACACAGAAATGTTATTCTCCAGTCCTAATAATAATTAGAACAGACTGTCAAATAACAAAAATCCCTGTATGTTGTTCTTCATCTTTTAGTTTTTGTACAAATCATTTCTTTTTTTAATTCTAGTTCCATGGTGCTCTTTTAGAATCAATGATAATGGAGAAGCAGTCACTCAATCAATAAACATTTCTTAAGCACCTACTATATACAAGGCGCTGTACAAAGCACAGGAGATACAGATATTTTAAAAAGTTGTAGCTACCCTCAAGAGACTTATATTCTAGTTTTCTAAAAGAAAATAGTTTTGCTAATTACTAGCTGACTCCCAAAATTCATATCCAGCTTAGGAAATATGATCTTGATTCCATTTAATCTTTTAAATGACACTTTAAAATGCCAAAAAAAAAATTGCAACTTGGAAGAGTCAAATACCTTCACCCATCTAAAAATTCTGAGGTTCTGAAATGAACTTTCCACATGAGAGTTTCATATGAGAGTCAGTATTGAATAAATCTATGTACAGGAAGAACAGGTCTTAAGTAATACCCAGATCAGGCTCTTCCTGTACAAGGATTTATTCAATACTGGCCCTCTACAGTTTCTGGTAAGAAAAACTAAGAAAAATCGAAAACCTAATCATCTTTGTGAACCTGGGAAACCCTGACCCCAAATGATGCTTTGTGTTACCCAGTGCTGATTCACTTTTTTCCTTAAAAGAAATATCATATTCAGGAATCTACTCTGATGATTCACCCTGGTATTGGGGCAGTCCTGTGTCATCAGAATACAAGATAAGGGTACAAAAGGACCATAAGATTGTAATTTTAGAGCTCGAAGGAATTTCAGAGGTACTCTACTGTAGTATAATTATCTTTTTTTTTCTTATGAGAGATCTATGATTTCTTTGAATTAGGGACCTGCCAGCAAGAAAATTCCCTCTTTCAATTCTGATTAGTATCTGCTCTCTAACTTGCAGTCTTAGAAAATTTACTTGGGGACAGTGAGAAATATTTATGACTTTTGGGGTGTTATTGAGGCACAAAAATGTCAGAGGCCCTCCTCTGGATATGAGTCCTTTTGACTCTAAATCTAGGTTTCTAGCCACTGTGCCATGTTGAAACCCAGAGAATTTAAATGACTTCTTTAAGATTTCAACAGAAATTGGATTGGAACCCAGAAGTATTAACACCTAATTAAGAATTGAGTTGTTATTGTTGTTCAGTTATTTTAACTGTCTGACTCTTTGTGACCCATTTAGAGTTTTCTTGGCAAAAATACAGATGTAGTTTGTCATTTCCTTCTCCAGCTCATTTTACAAAAGAGAAAACTGAGACTAGTATGTGTCTGAGGCCAGATTTGACCCCAAGAAGGTGAGCCTTCGTAGTCGGGGTTTAGATAACCGTAAAAACAAAACAAAACAAAACAACAAAAAAAAAACATCAGTTTTGATCTTGAATCAATGTCCAGACCTAGACAAAAAGGATCTTTCTTCCTTAGTGATCAGAAGAGCTAGTGAGAAAGCATATCATCAGACCTAGAAGAAAGCTAAGTTAGAAAGTATAATTGGAAACAATGAACCTCTGACTTGACTAAACTACCTTAAGATGAGTGATCCACCTGGCCTTGTGATCACTCACTGCATTTTGTACATTATAAAGAAGGTTTTGCATTTCTAATAGCTGACTATGAATATATTATACTAAAACAGTTACTACAAAGAAGGAAGATGGCAGCAACAGGAAGGGAGAAAGTCCATGATTCCTGTGAATTCCTCCTTGAGGAAAAACATTGAATCTCCTGGGGTAGTAGAGCCCAGTTATTCTTAATTCCTCCACCTTCCCTTCCCCAAACCCCCAGAAATATTTATTTATGCCCTGCCCTAGGCTTCAGTTTTTGAACTTCTCTTTATAAAGCTCATGTTATCTTTTCTGAACTCAACAGAGCCATAACCAGGGTAAGACAACTGGAACTTTTCCCCCGGGCACCAAATTTGTCAGTTGAAATCCTTCTGCAGAATGGAAACAGTACAATTCACCATTCTATTAGCAAAAAATAATTAGTTAAAATAGGAAACCACCAAATGGAAGATTGTGGTAATTTTACCCCACCCTATTGGACTCTCTACTCCTGTCCTGCCTCTATCACGTATTGTTTGTGCAACTCAGTAGCACTGTTTCATTTTCTTTAAGTGAAAAATAAAGGAATAGGTGATTTCCAAAATCCTCCAGAGATTTGAATCTATGATGCCTATACAATTGGCACCATGAGTTCAAATAGGTCATCAGTTACTAGCTGTGTGATCCTATTCAAGCCACTTAACTCTGTATGCCTCAGTTTCCTCAATCTATAAAATGAGCTGGAGAAGGAAATGGCAAGCCACTTCAATAAATTTGCCAAGAAAACCCTAACTAGGGTCATGAAGAGTCAGAGACAAATGAAAAATGACCAAACAACAACACTTACTACATGCATGGCATTTTTGGCAAGTCAGTTCACTTCTTTCCTTTTATGTAAAATGAGGAAGTAAATACCTTTTAACCCCAAATCTATGATTCCTATGAGGGTAAAGTTTGGTGCTAAGTTGCACTATGACACTCCCTACACTAGATAAGACTCTTTCATCATCTCACTATGTTCAAGAAATCTTTTTTTTTTATTAAAAGCTTTTTATTTACAAAACATATGAGTGATTTTTCTACATTGACCTTGGCAAAACTTTTTTTTT